>JABFPD010000083.1:0-16393 GCA_022817545.1 Cremastobaeus sp. ZL-2020 | reverse complement strand
TCGCCTGTTGCCGGGTACAGGCTAACCTCAGAACCTGTAAAAGAGAACAAAAAAAAAGAGAGCATACAATGCTGAGACCGAGCCTATAAGCTCGGTTAGTCAGCTGAGTGCACAAAAGTGCGGAATAACATTAGGAGGAACTTGCACACACAGCAAGTACCCTGGGGAGCCTAGGTAATAGGCGATAGCTACGCTTCATGTTGTCCCTTTCGCGAAGACAACCAGGTTGGTAGGCTTTGGCACCAGGTTCTCGTCGGGACAGCTAGCCAAACGCGCGCGGTCACCTCGGCTCACTCACGAAAACTGATTTCTGTCGGCCGTCGAAGTGACAGCTCTTGCAGCTAGACTAGTCGCTGCGATGCGATCCGAGTGGGGCTACTGCGCGAACTCGATGCGCGTTCGGTTCTCCGCTAGATACTAGGATCGTACGCTCTCGCTGCTTTTCTTGCGTAATATCGCACAAATACCGCCCACCTTGAACAATTAAATTGTTCAATAAAAAAGCAAAATAACATGAATGAACTTTCCCCCTTTTTTTTTCAGCACTTACTTGGATTGTCTTCTGTATTTTTTTTTTTTTAAAATGGCTTGTTGCTTGGGGTAAGCCGAGCCACTGATAATTGCAAACTTGAGTTCCATTTGAGCATTATTTTGCCGATCGGAAGTGATCGTCGCCACTTCCGGTAACGCAATTTGTCCCTTTTCGGGACTAAAATCGAATGCCCAAATGCGATGACGGAGGAAGCTTCTGATGAATAAAAATATTCTCTGGCAGTGGGGTCGTACAAATGCCGATCACCCCAATGCTGTCGTGACGCCATTGCTTCCATCCTCTGCATGGGGTTAGTCACGGGTGGTCGTTGATGACGTCGCTGGGCACGAGGATTGTCATAAGAGCGGCGTGGGTGTATCGGCACCGTGTTGGAGAAAACTATGGGAGAAAATGCTGTAGATGAACCAGCTATCTCTTGATCCATGGGGGTGGGAGTCGGAGAAGTATCCACAACGGTTGATTTCTCGACTTCGATCCCCTCATCCTCTGGCACAACACTTTTGTCACTGGAAATATTGGCGTGGTTTTCCAAATCGCGGATCGCTTGTTCCAACTCGCGATCGAAATTCGCGTCTAATACCACCCCCGAAAGATCAATCGCCGCAAAATCTAACTCGAGGTCGCTATCGAAGTCAGCCATTTCTCGACCGATTCAATGACTCTTTTCGGAAGAACTGAATCATAATTGTCCGGGAATCCGAATACTAGGCGCCAAAACAATAGCATTATC
Source organism: Cremastobaeus sp. ZL-2020 (assembly GCA_022817545.1). NCBI lineage: Eukaryota > Metazoa > Arthropoda > Insecta > Hymenoptera > Scelionidae > Cremastobaeus > Cremastobaeus sp. ZL-2020. The sequence continues at coordinate 15,110 of JABFPD010000083.1, read as the reverse complement.
AAACGGCGCTTCACCTTGACTAATTACATATGTGCAAAACATGTGTGTTTTTAATTCGAGGTTTTGATTCTCCGAAATGTATCAAATAAATTCAAAGAATCACCCGATAAAATATTTAATTGAATATTTCAATTTCACGATATATATTTTAAGATTTCCAGGGTGATAAATTGATTCACAAAATTACGAGTCTGATCAATAAACTAATTATCAATCAAAGGACAAAGCTGTGTAATATTTCGTTGGAAGATACCGTCACGCGTTTTTATTTCTGCAACGCGAGATACGTTATTTATGCCTGGGAACATTTTTACTATAAGTCCTAATGGCCATTTCGTTACGGGGTAAGTTGGCATTCGGACTAGCACTATGTCTCCCTTTTTCAATTCCTGGCATTTTTTTCTCCACTTTGGTCGTGATTGAAGCGTGTTTAAATATTCGCGTGTCCATTTTTTCCAAAAAAGTTGGACCGATTTTTGAACACGTTGCCACCGGTCTAATCGATTATCGCCGATATCGGTCACATTCGTTTCCGGTAGTGACGTAATTGGAGCACCGATTAAAAAATGTCCCGGTGTGAGAACCTCAAAGCTCTCGGGATCATCGTGTAATTTCATCAATGGCCGAGAATTCAAGCACGCTTCAATTTCATTTAATAGCGTAAGCATTTCCTCCCATGTGGGAGTAAAATCGCCTATGCATCGTTTGAGATGATTCTTGAGACATCTCACGCCCGACTCCAAGATTCCGCCAAAATGCGGAGAGGCGGGTGGAATGAATTTCCATTCGATTGAGTCTGTAATTAATGAATTACGCATATCTGTATCTCGAGTGGCTTTGAAATAAGCGCGCTTGAGGTCAGCATTTGCTCCAACAAAATTACGACCGTTGTCGCTATATAGGACGCTTGGCTTTCCTCGTCTCGCGATGAATCTCCGTAACGCGCTAACAAAGGAGGGCGTGTCCAGATGTGTCACCAGTTCAATGTGAACCACCCGAGTAGATAAGCAAACGAAGACGGCAATATAAGCTTTGTGAGCTTTTGCTCCGCGGCCTGATTTATCGCGTATAAAAATTGGACCCGCATAATCTACTCCGGTGTGCGAAAATGTCCTAGATGATTCAACGCGCGCCAGGCAATGATCCCATCAATTGTGTTGACATTATTTTACATTGTTTTTTACAGGGGATGCAATCATGGATAATTTTCCGTGTTTGGTTGCGTGCGTTAATCACCCAAATGTGCTCTCGGATCGAACTCAAAGTGAGTTGTAAACCCGAATGAAAATTTTTAAGATGATGATGTCGTATAATTAGACTTGTCAAATGACATGGCGGCAATATAATTGGATGCTTATTATCGTACGATAAAGCTGAATTTTCTAGCCTCCCACCGAGACGAATTAAACCGTTTTTATCGATGAAAGGGTTGAGCGCGCATAATTTTGAACCTTTGTCGACACACAAGGTCGATTGTAATTTACTGATTTCGCGGGAAAAAAAATGTTTTTGTATTGTTTTAAAAATGAACAGTTTTGTTTTATCGATTTCATCAAGCGCTATGTTTTCGTGTTGACGTTTAATTTTAGAACCAGAGATATTATTTATGAACCTAAATATATATGTGTATATGCGAATTATTTTCGGAAAGGATGAATACTCCGTAAATGGCTCATTTTCTTTGGGGTTAATTGGTGTGACGTGCGCGATTTTTCTCTGCTCTGTAGCAGTATCGAATTCGTTAAAAATTTCCAAGTCAACCGATTCACGCAAAAACTCAGGGCCGTACCACCAGAGTGATGAATTGATACATTCGGACACTGAAATTCCGCGCGAATTTAAATCTGCGGGATTTTCCTTAGATACAACATGTCCCCATTTCGCAAAAGGCACATTGTTTTGAATAGCGGATACGCGATTGGCCACAAAAATATTCCTATTCGACGGGTGCTTTGCTAACCATGCGAGTGTAATTTTTGAATCTGTATAACAGTATACGGAAGATATTTCCATATAAATTTAGTTTTTGACATACAGTATCAATTTTGCTAGTAAATCGGCTCCGCATAACTCGAGTTTTGGGATGCTGATTGACTTCAGCGGTGCTACTCGAGTCTTTGCTATAGCTAAATTTATCCGAATATCATTGTCGTTCAGAATGACGCGATAATATACCACGGCCGAGTATGATAATAGGGATGCATCACAAAATCCTACGAGTTCAATTTTCGAGATGGCAGGATCATACTTGATCCAACGTGGAATTTTAATATGTTCCAACTGGCTAAGATTTGGATACAATGTGTTCCATTCTGACAATATGCTGTCAGATACAGGGTCATCCCAATCGGATTTTAATAACCACAACCTTTGCATAAAATGCTTAAAGGAAATTGTTACTGGCGAAAGCCAACCCAGGGGGTCGAATAACCTCGCGATCAACGACAAAAATTTTCGTTTCGTCGGATTTCGAATTTCTTCCAATTCAAATGAAAAATAAAAGTGATCGTCGAGCGTGGACCAATTAATCCCAAGAATTTTAGCCCCAGTTAATTCGGGATTATCAAAAGGTAATGTTTTGCCTTCTGAATTGTCGAGGTCATGAATATTCGAAGACCAACGATCTAAATCAATTTGTGCTAATTTTAATATTTCCACTATATGACGTCTTATCTCTCGTAACTCATCGCGATCATGAGCTCCGATAAGAATATCGTCAACATAAGTGGAATTAGTCAGAGGTGTCACGGCCAACGGAAATTTATTTCCGTGCCGCTGAGCGATCTCTTTAATGGTCCTGATAGCCAAATATGGCGCACAGGTTAAACCATATGTAATCGTATTGAGTTCAAAGTACTCAATAACGTGCGTCAGATCGTTTCGCCAAACAATATTTTGAAAAATGCGATCTGAGGGTGCAACCAAAATTTGCCTAAACATTTTAATAATGTCTGCGGTGCATACGTATTTGTATGCACGCCAGTTGAGCAAAATGCTCGCAATATCAATTTGTAATTTTGGGCCTCGCGCGAGAGTTTCATTCAAAGACATGCCATTACTTGTTCGGGCCGCAGCATTAAAAACTACGCGAATTTTGTTCTTTCCCTCCACTGATTTGTAGACGGGATGATGTGGTAGAAAAACGCGTTCAGGGTCATTAATTTGATCACACGTTAATTTTGTCATGTGACCTAGTTGTTCGTATTCAGTCATGAACTTAGTATAATCGTTTCTCAATTCAATTGATTTATCTAATTTATTGTAAATTCGTGAGAGCGACGCCTCAGCAATGGATCGCGACGATCCGAATTTTAATTGAGCAAAATTGCTCTTGAAAGGGAGTTTAACGACGAAACGGCCGGAATCGTCCTGATACGTCGTATCGCGGTATAAATCTTCGCACCGAGTATCTTCTACTGAGAGGGGAACTTTTTCCGGTACCGACTCGACCTCCCAAAATTTTTTCAAGTCGTTCTCCAAATAACAACAGTGATTGACAGAGAGGCTGCCAATTTCATCGCTCTTAAATTTTCCGGACACAATCCAACCGAAAATGGTGGATTGTGCTACTAAATTCTTGTCTCGAGAAATTTTAGTTTCGCCGGTTAAAATACACGCCAAATAATCCACGCCTATAAGAAGATCAATTGATCTTTCGCAAATATCGTGCTCAGACGCAAGCTTCAAGTTCGCGAATTCTGAGTATTGTCGAGAGTCGAATTTTTTCGGGCTATAATCCGTGATTTTTCCCATCACAATAGCTTTTAAAAATACGCGAGAACTAGAATCGTGAATTGATTCCACGTGGAGTGGAGTTGTGAATTTCGCACGTTGGTCTCGCGAATTTCCAATGCCCGACACGATCACATCAATTTTCTCGCGTTTTAAATTTAACTCTCTAGATACCCGTTCTGAAATAAAGGTAGCCTCGGAGGCAGAGTCGATCAAGGCTACAACCTGTTTCTTGCGTCCATTGGTACCGTGAAGATTAACGATCGCGGTAGCTAGTAATGAAGCATTTTTCTTCGCGATCCACATATTCGCGGTTACATTCGAAGGAGACGGCGTGTTGGACCTATCGTCTTGTTTTGTGGCTTTATTCTCACTGTTGCTACTCGAGGGGTTAATTCCTCCCAAGTGCAACAATCTAGAATGTCTGCCTGAACAAATGGTACATTTAATTTTTGTGGTACACTGAGCTGTGCCGTGTAACGGCGAAAAACATAGTTTACAAAGTCTTTTACCGTTAACAAAATTAAAACGATCTCTGACTTTAGTTTTTGCAAAGTCATCACACTTAAATAAGGGATGATTGTCCTTTTCGCAAAATATACATTTCTCCCGTCTGAAATTAGCATTATGTACTTTAGCTGTTCGACCAGCACTTTTATCAATTTCGCGTGAGCCATTAGTAGCTTCTAAAGTTCGAATTTTTGTAAGTAAGAATTCGTTCAAAGTTTTCATTTCTGGAAATGTTACTTGATTAGCTAGTGGCTTCTCCCACTCGCTTCTGAGACGCTTATCAAATTTATTAACAATGAAGTAAATTAGAAATGGATTTTCAATTTCGACTTGCATATTTTTTAACGCGTCCGTACAAGTGCGAATCGTGCAACTCATTTTTTTAAGGGAACTCAAATTTTCGCTCGAAACATTACCTATAGTCGCTATTTTATCGCACAGATTATTAATAATCAGGCGATTATTTTGATAAGTATCAGATAGTGAAGACCAGGCAATGTTGTAATTTTGCTCGGTAATGTTGAGGGCCTTAATTATATTCGCGGCTTCTCCGGTTAACGAAGATTTTAAATAATGGAACTTTTGTACCGCTGATAGTCTGTTATCTTTATGAATAACAGCCTCGAATGTGTCTCTAAAAGAGAACCAATCCGCGTAATCTCCGGAAAATTTCGGTAATTCAATTTTCGGGAGTTGAACATTATTTAATTGCACTAAAGATGCAGCGGCACCACTGTTCGCGACTGGAGCATTAATGGTTGGTTGCAATCTGAAAAGGTGCTCATTAATGTATTCTTCGGTTTCCTCGAAGTTATCCATTATGAGCGAAAAAACGTCCTTTGCAAAATACTCCACATCCTCTGTCTCTTCGCCTTGATAGCACACGCTAATCTCGGCGTCGATATCCCTCGCCTCATGATAGAGTGCTTTGGCGGCAGCCAACCGCTCTTGGAGGAGAGGAATAGAGTATTTTGACTGTCCGCGTTTTTTCAGATTTATTAATAAACGTTTAATTTCACCGTGGATTCGCGATATTTTGAAAATGAGGGCCGCTGCAGGATCAGCCATTGTATTATGTGTTGCGAAACGATGTCAATTATTCCACAGACAAGAAAAAGAAAAGGACCTGAATGTAAACTATAACTAAACTCAGAAATTCTATTGAAAACTAAACATAGCGCTAAGTCGGTGGAACGCTCGTAATTCCGCTTCGCTTGCTTTCAAACGCCACATGAATTGTGGAAAGGTCCAAAAACGGCAAAAATCGCCTTTATTTGCGATTAGCGTTTCAGCGGGAATACAACCGCAATTGCATGTTTTATGAGTGTGACACCAGCAATTTTCTGGTACGCCAATTAAATCTATAGCTCCAATAGAGCAATACATAATCGGAATACACGGTGGCAATTTATTAAGGTCACAATAGCGATACACCGGTTTATCCCGTAAAATATTTAAAAATTCCTCCTCGGAGGTGTTTTTAAAACCGAAATATAAATCCGGCATTTAACTTAATTCAATAACAATTCTGAATCAACCCTCTCCTGACTCAATCCGGTTCGAAGGACCAAAAATTTTGTGCGATTTAAGCACAAGTGCGTTGTAAACCGCGTGCTTAATCGCGTCGCGAATTTGCCCGAAGGTTTCCGCTAGCGCTGATTAAATGAGAAACAAAAAAGAATTTTATTTAATATCGCAAGGCCTACTTGCCTTGCGTTGAGCAGGAAAGGCTGAAATAATATAATTTATTTTGTTTAAAGTGCGACGCCGCACAGGTGAAAATAAACTATAAACGTAAACCTAATCATAATAAGAACGGAAAAGAATAACCTCGCGAAGTGAATAACGCGATGAAAGAGATAAGAAAATAAACGTATAGATAATTAACGCGCCCGTTCTCAACGATGCAGATTACGACCTGCATAAGATAAATCAAAAAAGCGCGATGGTCGCATACAAGCCGACCACAATCCTAAACGCGAAAATAACAAAATAAATTTCAATAAACATGAATTACGCGAACTAAACACGTCGCGATTAACTTAAACGGGGGGCAGGCGGGATCGCCTGTTGCCGGGTACAGGCTAACCTCAGAACCTGTAAAAGAGAACAAAAAAAAAGAGAGCATACAATGCTGAGACCGAGCCTATAAGCTCGGTTAGTCAGCTGAGTGCACAAAAGTGCGGAATATCATTAGGAGGAACTTGCACACACAGCAAGTAACCTGGGGAGCCTAGGTAATGGGCGATAGCTACGCTTCATGTTGTCCCTTTTCGCAAAGACATCCAGGATGGCAGGCCTTGGCACCAGGATCTCGTCGGGACAGCTAGCCAAACGCGCGCGGTCACCTCGGCTCACTCACGAAAACTGATTTCTGTCGGCCGTCGAAGTGACAGCTCTTGCAGCTAGACCAGTCGCTGCGATGCGATCCGAGTGGGGCTACTGCGCGAACTCGATGCGCGTTCGGTTCTCCGCTAGATACGAGGATCGTACGCTCTCGCTGTTTTTCTTGCGTAATATCGCACAGATACAAAAAATTGTAACAATTATTCAATCGTATTCTACCCTATTCACTAATTTTGATATGTACAATTTATCGTCGCATGGCACCAAAACACATTTTTTATCGATATTTTCCGGGAAGCAAGCTGTTATGTTTGCAGTTTGCTCCACTTGCACAACAATACGATTTGAAGGAACAATATTGAAACATAATAATTCGTTAAGAACTTGGAACGATTTTCCAAGTACAATGTACATCTTTCTTCCGTTCATTTTAGTGATACAATAAATACCTTGAATAGATAAATAATTGCTTTGCGACGTACTGATAACAGTATTGTTTCTCTTATACATTCGTTCGTATGTAGTGGAATGAAATACAATATTATTATATATGAAACGATCATAAGAAACTGCATTATCTTCTATACGTCCTTCTAACAACATTTCGATGGATAACTTTTCCACTAAACTAAGGGTGATAACTTTTCCATTTCCATGTACAATCAAACGGTTGTTTTCTTCGGTTCGTTTACCTGTTTGTTTTGCGTAATTTCCTAACATTTTTAAATATAGTTTTTTACTACTAATGTCACAATTTGCTTTACAAAACACATCATTGGATTTCATTGTTTGGAATCGCATGTATGATTTACAGATTTGTTGTAAAATAGATTGGGAGTTGTGTAACATATTTCGTAATATGGCATTATAACTCTCAAATGGAAAAGTAGACCATGCCCATAATGCTCCAAAATCTTTAACAGATTGTGGTATATGTAATAGTAAATGCACGTTAAATTTCATCATCTCTTTTCCATATAATTTTTCAGTGTCATGAACAAATTGCCGTATTGCCATTGTTGCTTCATTATACTCTTGCTCCGAAATTTCATCTTTATCAAAGGTCGATATTGAAAAAACTAATAAAAACCAATGATTGTAATATTTTGCTTCGAGTATATCTTTAAGAATAGGCAAGGAATAATACATTAAAAAGTGTTTTAGCTGTGAACCTTTCAGTAAACGCAAGTTTTTAACGGATAAGGTGAGTCGAGTAATTTCAGAACAAGGCATAATTTTAGCTAATCTTGCATCAACAAGGTCTGCCCAATTTGAGATATTCGCAGAGTGATTTAATTTCAGATGAAACCAAAATGTAAGAAACAATTTGACTACACCAAGCAACACACTATGCAAATAATCAGGTGGCAGTGATCTTATTATGCTGAATACCGGTAATAACATTAATAAGGAAACTCCTTTAACACCATTTACAACCATATTTGTGTTCCTTGCTTCTAAAGCATCTCTTTTGTGTTGTCTTTCAGTTCGTTTAATACCTTCCTCTCCTGGGTACATACGTGAACTTCCAGCCCCAATTTGAACTTCTTCGCCAGGATTTAAGCAATAGGAACAACCATACTCACCATTGAACTGGTGAATATTCTGTAGTGCACATCTTTCTACAGAGTCTACGGGAGCAAGCAACGTACGAACTTTAATTACTATTGGTTCTTCGAAGCCAGGTGGTTTGCACTCAAACCCATTTTCATGAAGATCTTTTAATTCTTCAATAAAAGGTCTTAAATATAAATTTAAAATTGGCCTTTCAGTAGAAGCCCACATACCAGCGAGAAGAATGTTCTCTTTTCTACGCTTATAACTCAACTCATTAATTTCTACTTGTAATGGGCACATCGATACTTTCGAAGATTTGAAAGCCTGTACACCATCAGCATTCCATTGAATCGATATGTCGCAATTAGAAATAGTTCCATTTTGTCTTAGTTTTTTATACACTGAGCCACTTATCACATCTGAATAGTTATTTTGTTCATGAGGGTCTCGTCGTAACTCGTGAAAAATAGGCCCGGACATTAATTCCTTTAATTGTTCTTTAAGTGGAACGTGGATAAAATAGTGGCCATTCCGTTTCAGTGTATTAATATGGAAAACTTTACGACACGTTGTGCATGATGTTAAATGTGCATTCTCGCGAGTCTCAACATTCAGCAAAATCATACAATCAGGACAAAAATAATAATTTTTCAAATTTGAAATCGGAAAATCTTTAAGAAAGTTATACATAGACGGCATACATGGGGATGGAAGAAAACAATTTACAAGTTCTAAAAGGTCGTCCAATGCATAATCTGTTAGGTTATGACGTACCACGTAACTCATTAGCAGATTAGTTGCTTCTTCTGTCGTAATACGTGCCCCAGGATACAATGGTGTCCTCTCCTAACAAGCGATACAATTATTTTAATATTTTCATTTTAATTTCATGACAAATTCCGACAGAAGATTGTTAATAATTTGCGCAAACTTTAATTACAGTTTTATTGAAGGGACATTTGTAATAAAGTCAAAATTTGTCAACTGCCCTTTACCAAAAAAACACCGAAATTTGTCTATATTCTATATTAAATATCCCATTAAACGAACTGAAAAAATTGATAATCGGATGAAAATTTGGATTGCAAGAATGATATGATTATGCGTAATTTCTCAAAATAAAAATTTTCGGACTTCTCGGTGTGAAAAATATTGCTTCCATCATGGGACGAAAGTGTGCTTTTTTTGAGACAAGGGTGCATACAGCCCTCGCTTCGCTCGGGCAGTCATTTGCGCCCGCCCTGATAACCATTTTTATGTGAAATTTATGCAAAAATGTACTTATGAAAATGTACTCCAAAATGTTATTGCTGAAATTCTTAGGAAAGTTTTATAGGTGAAAATGATAAAAAACATTTAATGGAAATAAAAATTATTACAGACTATTTCTAAAATGTTGTAAAAAATTTTATTAAAAACAATAAGATAGAGAATTATGCATTTAAGTTCAGTTATTTCATTGGTAAATGAAAAGTTTTTATCAAAAAAACTTGTTTTTATTTTTTGTTCAAACAGTTTACATGAATTTTGCGTCAGGGTGTGGACACCTCCTAGTGCAAAATTTGCATGATTCGTTATCATTCAAATACGTTATCAGGGTCAGCCCCAAAAAACGCACTTTCATCCCTAGATGCAAAAAATACTATTTTCTCGGAAACCAAATAAGACAAATCGTATAAGAATCATGTTAAAATAGTCCGGAAAATGATTCTACAAGAAATTACGAATTTCCATATTTCATTTAGGGTAATTCTACAAGAACAACTATGAATTACGAAATTGGAAATTAATAAAAAATTGTTTACACTGGAATCCTAACCTTGACTTTTCCTAATTCACTAGGCTTTTATTTGTATTCAAAAATAAAAATGCGTGTTTTTGAACTAAGAGTCTTTCTATGTCACTGATTACATATTAAAGATCAAATTTTCAAAATAGATTAAGATATGACTCCGTAAACGTGAAGCTAATACATCACCTTAAATCATAACCAAATTTTCAAGTCATCACAAAACTATTAAGGTAATTTTTTCAAATCTCATTGTAATTTTTATCACAGTGACATTTAGTCGTACAAAACTTTTATAAATACAAGGGCTTTTATAAAATGAAATATTAATCACATGCATTATAAACTTTATACGAAATTGTATTTAACGACACTTTAGTAATTTACATAATGTACATAAAATGTATGAAATTCTGGTATGAAAACCGTTAATATAAAATAGAGTTGTTAATTGTATAATTATATAATACCAATGTTTTCATGATTATTGACGTATTAATATATACATAAGTGAAAACCATTTACATCATTTCCCAGATTGGCTTCATGGTTGATGTTGTCTCGATTTTCATTTTGTTGCTCAATTATAGGTTCTGGTTCATTTGCTTCGTTTCTGTCATTTAAATCTTCAATGTCTTGATGAAATAGATTGTCATATTCTTCTCTCAAGTCGTTTAGTAAAATATTGCCATTTGCTGCAGGCACATTATTCAACATTAAATTTATATCGTGATTATTGAGTAACTCCTCATCCACTTCCAACAGGTTATTTTGATCCTGAAAAATGAGATATACAATTTATTATGGCTTTTTAATAAATATATTAAATATCAGTGGAAAAGATGTTATTGTTTTCTATATACCTGATGGTTGTTAAAAATATTTCCAGGGTGCAATTCGTCTACTCTCATTCTCTCGTGCTCTATTTGCTGTTCATCTATATTCACATCTTGAACATTGTTCTCCTATTATTTGAAAATTTGCTTTAATTTACAATTTGAATATTTTATAACATGACAGTTATATAATCAAAAAGGCAATGATTTTGACATTGAACTCAAAGTATAGAAAAAATTACCATGTGGATGTTATTCCTCATTCTATGGCGAATCAATGTAGTAACCGGGATCGGCACATTTCGATCTTTCAAATATCTAAAATATGGTCCCCGAGGATTTACCATTTTCAATTAATTGATCCAATCTTATTATTTACAATAATTACTGCAATTCCTTTTGTTGTGGATTTTTAACCTTAAAGAGGCTACGAAGGTAAACAGTAGCTTTAGCACCATCTATGCCCAAAAATATATTTAGGCGACTGTGTCGGTAACTCGTTACACGACAATACCATGGTAAACGCCACAGTTCATTCAAATAGTTCACTTCCTCCGAACATGCCATTGGCTAAGATCAAGGCTAATTTAAATCGAGTCAATTCTATTGGCTTCAGCGAGTAAGATCCAAACCAAGATGATTATAATTCAGGGAAATCTTGAGGGAAATTCTAAAAATTTCCCGCAAGTGAGGGATAGAGAGTTTGTACCTTTCCACAATTACTTTCAGAGTTTGTGCATATGCTTTGTATTGGAGGTTATATAAGGACTCAAAAAACTTTATATATACATATTTCAACAAATTGAATTATAAAGTTTTGTAAGTATTAAACATTATATGATTATTAAGAAGTCCAAAAACTAATTATACATTTGTTGGAATATTTTTATCATATATTTTCATTGAAAACTGACTGTTGCGCCAATTTTTAACACGTGTTTACATACCTAATTTTATTCAATATTTATCGTAGGAATAAATTTAAATAAATAATAAACAATAAAAATCGAGGTAAACATTCTTTAAAAATATTCAGTTAATATTCCGAATAAATATATTATTTTCCGAGTATAATTGTGATGAATTAGATATTAGAAATATTAGAAAAATGCATATAAGTAATTTATTATTAATAATGTATAATTTTGTAGTCACGATTTAACCCATATCAAGCATAATGGATAGATATGTTGTGGATGATAAATCAGCTGTACTGCTTCAATTCATTAACGATGACAATGCCCTGGCAATCGGGTACTCGAGTTGGTTGAAAAAAACTGAATCAGAAATTGAATCCTTAATTAAGACTGGAGAGGATGTTGCTGTGTTGTGGCCAAACACAAAATTGAATAAATGCATATCACTGAAAAAGGCTATCGAGCACATTAAACCTGAACAATGGGCAACGTTTGCTGTAAAAGTACTTGCTTATGGAGGTAAACAATTATATATTCTTATATTAACTCTCTAAACCACGTTCAAAAATTTGTCCTTTTCTGAATATTATTGCAGCTATCATAGTTGATTCGTAGTATGATTTTTTATATGTATTTGTGATAAAATAGTTTGATTGAAAAATATTTTCAACAAATTTCTTTATTTAGAATGGAAAGTAATGAAATCCAAACTGGAGTTGCTGGATAAAACTGCAGAACTGGAAACTACGAAGGAGTCAAGGCGACACGTGATGAAAAAAAATTTGAATGACGACGATTACGAAACTGAGGAACCAGCGATTAAAAAAAGGACCATTGACAAAAAAGTCAGTTTATTTATTTTATGAGTTGCAGTCTAAAAAAGATTTGTTGATATTTGTTTAAAATAATTAGTACGTATACTTATTTACAGACTAGAAAGAATAAGAACTTAACAAGAGCCCAAGAAAATGAAAAAAGGGACGAGCAGATAGCAATAGAAATTGCAAAGGACAGCACTAAATTTAAAAATCTGGTAAAATACCATTTTATGTAAAATTGATAAAATAATTTGATAGAGTTAATGAATCTAATATTGTACTTTTATTTCAGTATGATGATTCAGAAGATAGTGAGATTTCGTCTGAAGATGAATCCCATGTTAAGATGACCAAGTCTGAGTTACGACAGGAAATAGTTCTTAAACGGGAAGAAATAAAAGGATTGAAAAGAAAGCTCGCTTTATATGAAGGTAAAACATAATTCTTGTAGTTGGTTAATTTTTCATTAAATTATTATACTTCAGCTACAAATTTATTGAATATTTAATTTACAGACTTGAATCACGCGGAACTAAAAATGAATATACTACTAGCAGGTTTAGAAGCTGGAAATCAGATTATTCAGAATCAAATGAAAGCAACTACACAAGTCATTCCAACGACATCAGTTTTAGTACGGCCTCCACGAAAGGTGGATAAACATGAAAATACGATAGATGAAATCGCTAACAAGAATTCCACTGGTGAAAACAATAACCAAGTATATAATTATCACAAAATTCACCAATTTTTTTTTAATATAAAATTGCTCAAATTTTAAACTCGTTGTTGATATTAACAGGTAAAACCTGGATCGAGTACAACCATCAATGGAAATATTGCCTTTGAAGCTTCAATTCCACCTAATTTGGTAAAATTTATTTTTAATATTATAAGTGTCCATAACCTAACCATTTGCAAAATAATTTGTTGATTTTACATTTCTAAAACTTCTATTTGATGGCTATGGAGTATCTTAACCGATTGTATACAAGTTTTTTTATGATAAAATATTATTTATTTACTAAATAATTACAAAATAAATAAAAAAATTTTTATGCATTTGTGCACTTTTTGCGATGGTCATTTTCTGGAAAAATTCTGTTACTGTATTGTTTGGTCGAAATGACACTTCGGGTGGGAAAGAGTTAAAGTAGAGGCAGCAGAATTTTAAGAACAATTTTAAAAAATAATGCTTGATATGTAAAATTGAAATATTTAGGTGATTAAAAAATATCAATAATTATTTCAAAAACCATGAAAAAACTTAAGATTTTTTTCTGTTGACAGGTAAAACCTGGATCGAGTACAACCATCAATGAAAAAAGTGCCTTTCAAACTCCAATTGCTCCTAATTTGGTAAATTTTATTTTTAATTTTCAAATAAGTAATGTCAGTTATGTAATATTTAAATATTTAATTGATTAGTTTTTTTCTGTTTTTGGTGAAATTCCATTTAAAATGACATAAACAGTTAAAGTTAATCAATGTTAGAGTAATAAACCATTCCATAAAAAATCGTGACTGAAATAAGGGTTAATTGTATTATTAAATGATTCAATTTTTACAGATTGAATCATCGACATTTGAAAACCAGGAGCAAACTAACCAGAATGAGGTATTCGAGGATATTAATGATTTACCTCATAATACAGATGATCAGGTATTTTTTTCTAAATGTGATTAAAAATTAAATAAAGAATAAAAATTAAAATCAAAATGTCTTATTTTATGCAATAGGTCCATTTAGGATTCGGTGTTCTGATTGACCGACAAATTTTGGCAGAAAAGATTCCTTCCCCAGATATTCGTGTCATGGCTTTAAAATTAGTAAATGTGCTATTCCATGCTGATGATTTTGTGAATTGCTCAGTAACAGGGAAAAAAAATAGTTTTGGCGTGTCCAAGCCAGGACTAAATCAGCCAAAAAGACAAGCTATAATTGGTGAGTTTCTAAATTATACATAATTAATTTAATTATGCAATTAATTTGACATAAATAATTTTTCCAGCATACTTGAGCAGCGTTTTTAAAAATATATCGGAATTGGAAATCAAAGCAATTTTGACAAAGCTTCTTTCGCATAAATGCAAAAATGCTATGCGAGCTAATAAAAAATAATCCTGTACAACATGGATTTGTAAAATTAATTAATAAATTTTTAATTTGAGAATATTCTATTGTTTATTCATTTCGGTGTATATACCCAAGGTCGGTATATACACCCAATACCCAAATTCAGTGTACACTCAAGTTCGGTATATACACACAAACCGAAGTTCGGTATATACACCCAAGTTCGGTATATACACCCAAACTCAATTTGAGTATTAACACCCACACCCAAATTCGGTATACACACCCGAACCCAAGTTGGGTTTTCCATTTAACACTGGAATAAATACACCCAAATTGAAACCGAAAATTTCGGTGTTTTTTTGGTAAGGGATTGACAATGTATTGAAAATATATTGATGATATATTGAAAATATATTAATAATATATTGACAATGTATTGAAAATATATTGCTAATATATTGTAAATATATTGCAATACAATATATTGAAAATATATTGTTAATATATTATCATTTTTACTAGGGT
>JABFPD010000082.1:0-16463 GCA_022817545.1 Cremastobaeus sp. ZL-2020 | reverse complement strand
TTTTCATAACATCTGAGAATTGATTTACTCCAAAAAAAATTGTATGGTTTCATAAATATTTATATAAATACTTTTCATAAATTTGTCCTGATTTTCATAAATACTTATTATCATAATGTTTCATTATCGAAATTTCGATTCTAAAAATCTATAATTTTTCATGAATCTTCAATCAGGGTTGGTTTTTATAAAAACTCTCATTTTTTTGTTGAATATCGTATAAGACAATATTGAATGATGAATATTTTATCATTGCCGTATTTGACTACTTTGGATTCAATAAACTCATGATTCGATGAAAAGCTAATCAAAAACTGAATTCGTAACGACGAGCATACTTTAAAAAACTTATCCATTTATACAGATTTGATCTAATCCTTGATTTTGATTACGAGGATGCTCTGTCGATAATTGGTTACCTACCCGGTATGATTATTTTCTTTTCATTTTGAAGATTTGTGTATACTAAAATATTATTTAAAAACCGAATTATTATGATTTTTATAACATATGATAATGAAAAATATTAGCGAGGAATAGTAATTTTGTATAGAAATTCCAAATCAACTTAATTTGTGAAAAATTGGTCAATTAACCTCACAAAAAATTGGGTAAAAATTGGGCAATTCTTGAGTCGCAGCTGCGGGCAATTATTGGTCAAATTGTGTTTTCAGGGTGCCTTTCCCCCCTCGTGACTACGTCCCTCGGGGGGAAAACGGCATTGTTTTTCCCCTAGGGAGAAAACCCCCTACTTTTCGCCCGGTCAAGAGGTAGAAAAATAAATTACTGAAGCAGCATTACCTTCCAATACTGATAGACAGAAAAAAGACACTAAAAATATAAACATATAAGATAAACAAAGTTATCCGAGATTTTTGTCTACCTTTGTCTGTTTAACGTATTTATATAATGTGTTATTAGTTCGTCCGTCCAATGCGATTTCAGCATTGACTCAAGATTGCCCTACCCTTGTAAAAATCAGGCATATATGGTAAATCACGTTTTCATATATGGCCCATATATGGACTTCGTGACAATCATATGTGGAATTCGTGAAAACCATATATGGCCATATATGGCACATATATGTCACATATATGGCACATATATGTCAACATATATGTCACATATATGTCAACATATATGCGACATATATGTTGACATATGTTCAACATATATGTTAGATTATATTTCGTATGTATGTAAGTTAAACATATATGCGACATATATGCTGACATATATGTGACATATATGTCGCATATATGTTATATAGGTTGTGACGTAACGCACTCGTCACGTTGAACTCCAGGTCTCTCACAGAGAGGCCGGTATCCTGAGGACTCACTGTCGGCTGTATTAATTTGTAATTTTTTTTATAGTTTCAGATATAGTTTCTTTTTTTTTGAGGACCAACTTGCGTTTACCTGTTTCTAGCATAATGTTGTTGATGTAGCTATGTAACTTCGTTAACGATCTGAACTTGCCTCTTACTTTACTTTTATTTATCATATATGCGTCACTTTATTTTTTGTTGCCGATCTGTTTACCTTTTGCTTCACTTTACTTGTATTATTTTGCGCTATTCCCACCGTTAACTCTAGAGACTTCCCCGGGCGGCCCGCTCATCCACACCATCATCAAGGAAGCAACCTACATCGATCCGATCATCTTCAACGTATCGGCCTATCTGCCCCCCTTCAAACCTCCTACCGCTCGACTGATCGCTCTTCAATCCTCATTCTGCTACTCGCCAACTACTACACCATCGCCGAGGAGATCTCGCGGTACCAGGGAACCGGCTACCTCTTCAGCTCCTTTCCTGGCCCGCCCCACCCGTCTATGGCTTCCGGTTGCTGTCTCAACCCCCGGAAGAGTGCCCAGAGGGGCCATCATGCCGGTGGAGGCGCACAGCCTGGTTCATCAGCGGTATCCCGGGAAGCCAGTACCGGACCCCTTTGTCTGCACCAGTGGTCGGATTTATCTCCCCAGAGACCAGCTCTGCCTTTCGGTGCATCACCCGAAGAGGCCCTGGTCCTGAGCCATCCGACCCCGTGGGGAAAAACGCCGCTCCTGAAAAGAAAAGGGGGGAGCATTGTCGCAGTCATCATCGGCTAACCCTGTACCGACAACATCAGTAGGGCTGCCCCTGCTAAACGGCAACCTGCCACTTCAAAATTTCGCGGCTTAGCCCGACCGAATGTCTCCCTGGCACGAGGTGTTCCATCCATGCGAGGAGGTCGCCAGCAGTCCATTCTACGCCGAGCGGAGAGGGTCGAACGGCGGAGTGGGAGAAGTTTCGGGGCAGATTTGGAGTCTCGACGCCTTGGCTCTTCCTTCTCTTCGAGTGACTTGGAGTGACAAGACGTGCTTTTGGACATCAAGCGGGCCCTCCCCCGGAACCTCTGGTTTTCGCGTGAGTTCTAATCGCTGGTTTGCCTCGACTTGCGGAGCAACAAATTATCTTCTGCGTTTCCTTTAATTTTTTATTGTTGTGAATTGTTTTCTTTCCTTTTTTTGGTCGGCTTTTTTTTTGTTTTTGCGACATACCTTATCTCACGATCTCGTTTCTAATATTAAGGATAGATCCCACTGAGATGGGCCATTGTAAATCAGAAAATATAAAATAAATCCTGAGTATACAGAAACGGTGGCATTCAGCTTTTGTACGCTTATTATTATGACCTGGACCCGTTATCCGTTCATTTGCCGTTCCGGCTGACCGCTTCACCTGTAACTTACCTTTCAAGCCTTGCCTTATCTCGTTTTCGCGGTTTATATCTATTTTTGTCGCCCCGGGGCGACTGGCGATTCTGACCTTCATTTTAGGCTTCGTACGGCTTGGATAGGTGGCGAAGGTACATTTGTAGGGGCCTTATCAGGCCTAGCAAATGTTACAAGGTCCATATATGTGACATATATGTTGACATATATGTGGCATATATGTAGTATAAATGTGGTATATATGTGGTATATATGTGACATATATGTAACATATATGTGCCATATATGTTGACATATATGTGATATATATGTGCCATATATGGCGCATATATGCCCCCATATATACTTTTTACATGGGTAATATTTTGATATTTAATATGCAAAGAATTAACATTTTTTATAGTAAAGTTGTGGCATACTCAAAAAGTTTAGCAAAGTACAATTTTACGGATATAAAAAAGTAGCACGTTTATATATAGAATATTAGAATCTCTTACTATTGAGTTTTATTATTTAAAATGTTAAAATCGTGTATTCAATTTTGAAATAAAAATTTATTCGTCTGTTAGTATTTTATTTATAAACGTATATTTATTATTCGTTGACATCGTTAAAGTTTATGACAGGCACAAAGTCTGAACCACAGTTTTTACTGATTATTCTTATATGAAAATGTACCTAATAACTTCATTAAACTTTAAACCATTATATCTCAAAATTTTATTTCGTAAGTTTTTCTCCATTTGAAATAGATACACGGAGCCAATTACGGTTACGATATATTTCGGTTTTTACATTACGGTCATTATTCATGAAGCCGAAACATTTCGGTTTTTTAATTTCGGTCCTTGTATATAAGACCGCATTATTCGCTACCGAAATAAAAGACCGGTCTTTGGACCGAAAGTAACACAGGTTAAGGGACCGAATCGACACCCTGATTATAAGGATAATATTCTTTTCGAAATCCAATATAATGATTGTTATAACATCAGAAAATGTTACTTATTTATTGAGATTGCTTTCATACTCGCTTCGAAAACACCCGCCACCACGGCGGCCAATCACGAAAAGCAAATTGGATACTCGAAATCTCGACTTGGATGCCGGACAGAACTCAATTGATTATGATTTCCTTCAGAGATAAAAAGAATGTCAACGCGATTACGCGGACGAATTCAACAAACGGGATCAAGAACTCGGTCGTCGCGAGCTCAAAACCACTCGATTTTCCCTCTAGGATTCCCCAACCCAAACAACATTTGCTTCTAAGAAGAAGACTTGGCGTTGCCCCATAAGTCTCCATGGGTGACTCGGACGGTACCCTCGCATGACGCATATTACCACCAATTTCTACAGCAAATTGTACCGCTAAGGCAACACATTAGAGTTGCCGCGGAGGATCCACGGCGGCGCCGCAATGGAACTTGAAAAAAATAAAAAAGTCGCAGTTTGCTGGGATCGAACCCGAGCCCCCGAAGTGAAAAGCTAGAACCTTACCCACATAACCACGGATCCAACTTGACTTTACGGCAACGATTTGCTTATAGAAGTTTCATTAAAACTTCATAAAAATAAAATATTTTTGATTAAAAAATTAATGATATTTCATTGATGTTTTGATAATATTTAGTAGGGTTTTAGTAAAACTGTTAATAAACCTCATTTGATGATGGTTTCAAATTATTAGCCAAAAATTTTCATTAATGTAAGTAACAAATGAATACTCACCATAAATCTGAAAAAAATATCTCTTCTGGCTTAAAAAATTAAAAACAGAATTTAGATTTTTTATAAACAATTATTAATCCGAAAACTCTTATTTATATGTCACTTTTATAGGCAGATCGTGACCATAATGTTGGAATCGTGGTTATGTGGGTAAGTTTCTAGCTTTTCACTTTGGGGGTTCGGGTTCGATCCCAGCAAACTGCATTTTTTTCCAAATTCTATCGCGGTACCGCCGCGGATCCTCCGCAGCAACTCTAATGTGTTGCCTTGGCGGTACAATTTGCTGTGTAAATTGATGGTAATATGCCTGATGTTGGGGTTCCGCCCGAGTCACCTTTAGGAGACTTTTGGGGCAAGGCCAAGTCAACATCTCAGAAGCAAATGTTGTGTAGGTGACGTTCTGATTTACATCTAGTTTACGCGGTGTAAATTAGACAAATTTATACTCTGTGTACACCGAAAATTTTGCATTTTAAAAAACAATTACACTCGAAATTCAATAATTGTTCTTAAATTATTATGAAAGAATTATATTATCTTCGGAATCAAATTTCAGAAATCATCACAAGTTTTACAGGGCTTCATTTAGATTAGAAATATATATATTGGAACTTGTATATATACTGTGGTATCAATTTTGTACCACTTGTGAGAAAGATTTTGCAACTAACTTACACGAAAAAATAACCGCGAAAAAAACAAAAAATTTCTTGATGCATTGTTGCAAATTTTCTGATGACTATTTTTGGTCATCAGAATATACGTATTTGGTGTTTATTAATTTTTGAAATTTTTTGTAAAATGTTCAATATATTCATTTTGCGATAATTTAAACTAAACATATCGATTTCTAACTGTGAAATTTAGATTTTTTGGATTGTTTTACTCAAGAATATGTATACAGAATATGGTTTTTAAACTATCAAAGGGCCTAGAAATTTATATTTCGAAAATACGCCATTATACTAGGTCTTAAGGTGTAATTGGGTTCATTTTGATGTCATAGGTTCATAGAAACCGGTAATTTAAAAATCGGGGACCCAAGGGTGTCACGTCATGCTGAGTTGGCATGGAATTACGCATGTGAACCAAGTGGGGAATTGTCGATTGCACACTCGCGTGTTTTTAACACTGGCTTTCGGCTCGTGTTAAAAATCATGTTCATGTACAATCGACAATATTCCCCACGTGTTGCACAAATAACTATTTTATAATAATAGGAAAAATTATCCTCTTTTGCTATAGGCAGAGGATATGACGGAAAAGGTTATAATACGTGAGAATGAGAAAAACTAATTGAGGAATGTAACTACACAAGCGTTGAGCAAGCTTTAATCGATCGACTAGTATGGAAAATATGTTTTTATGATTAGCTTGAGAAGCTTTAATTTACAGGAATAAAAATAAAGTTCCTTTAAAAATTCCAAATCGTAGAAATCAAAGTGACCAGGAGGAACAAATCAAAAAAATTACTTCTTGATTTTAATTTTGAGTTAATGTTTAATGTTGCACTTAAAGTTCCATGCTGACGTTTCGTTTGGTATGCCCAAACCTCTTCCGAGCTACAAATTACAATTATTGCACTAATTCATGTTTTTTTCAGAAGCCTGTTAACAATTGTTGTTTAGTGTGAATTTACCTTGATAGAACGAATGTGAATTATTACTAATGTCGCAGTCACAGTTTTCCGTCAATGTTTACAGTTTTGCAAATACAGTTGTATTATTGTCAAAAATAAATAATATAATTAACTAGACTCGACAATTAATAAATAAATAAATAAATAAATATCACAATTATAGAACACATAATGTCGTGCGCAACAACACTCAATCGGACACTATTTCATTCTGTAATGACGTACCGTAGAGCATGTACAGATTTTAAATTGTTTTCATGTATAGAAAATTTCGGTAATGTAGAAATCCTTCGAGTTAAATTAGGTTGTGATATATCAAACTAAATCCATCTACGTCACTTCCTTTAAAAACTTATTAATTGTAAAAGAGGAATTAACGTGCAACAAGTGCTATTACATTTCTAATTAAGAAAAAGTCTTACCGAAGTTAGACGACCAACTGTGACAATAAAACAAAACAATCACTTATTCATTGCGGAATAATACAGAGGATCGTAAAATTTTCCCACAAAATTTTTTTCCGAAAAAATCGTACAATATTACGCAAAACACGTTTCTTTGAGCATCAAACATGATATATAATAAGTAAAGTTTGCGAAATTTTACGTTACAATTTTTTTTGTGATTAGCTTGAGTAGTATTAATTTACATAAATATAAACATGAAATTCCGTTAAAATATTACCAGTTGTAATAGAGGAGTTACATTCACACACTTATAAGTCTAAAATTTAGACTCTAAATTTCAAGGCCAAAACTTTATAAATTATTCATTTAACGACCTAATAAAATATGCTACCTAGTAATTATTGTATTTTTCATGTTAATTATACTGTCGAAATACGAAAATATTAGAAGAGGTGAAATGGAATTAATATATCAGTTTAAAAAGCAAAGTTGAACATTTATTTTGGAATTTGATTATTTACAGTCAAAAAAGAGTATATTTTACAATTGATTACAATGGTTGAATGTGTACAACTTATTCATATCAATATATACAATCGTCATAATTTAAAAACTATTTACATAATATACAGATTTGAGTAAAAAATAAACTCAAAATTTGATTGGTGACAGCTCCTCGAAATTTGATCTTCTTTTTTTGGTGGGTGGTTCTATTATCGAAGAATTCGAATTTCGCGGCGGTGTATCGAACATAGATCTCCTTTTTTGTACAGTTGTTGCTTCTATATTAACCATAGCTGCTCGACTACGATCAGAATCTATCTCATTTTTTTCCCCATTAGAGATTCTGGACCTATTCATGTGATCCCGACGTTCATTACTGGAAGTATTGGAAGCTGTAAATAATGTAATAAATATAATTATAGTAAAATATAAAAAACAGATAATAAGAAAAGCTTATTGGTTTGAAAAATTAGATTCGTCACTTACAATTTGAATTACACTCCGGCATTAGTGTTGGCAAGCTTCTTCTTTGAGCAGACCTTCTATCAGTCTCAGTAATGGGTGTCCTATGTGTCATGAAAGAATTCGAATTTCTAGGCTGTATATCGAATGTAGATTTCCTTTTTTGTACGATTGTTGCTTCTTTATTGCCCGTAGCTACTTGATTACGTTCGGCTGCTGCCTCAGGTTTCTTCCCATTAGCGATTTTTGACTCATTCATCTGAACTCGGTGCTTATTTTCGGAAGCATTGAGAGCTGTACAATCTGCTTTGTACTCCGGCATGAGTGAAGGCAACCTTCCTTTTTGAGCAGACCTTCTATCAGTCTCAGTGATGGGTGTTCTATGTATCTTGGGAGTCGAAACAGAACTGGATGTCGACTCGGATATATTCCTATTAATGTTTGGTGTATTGACAGTGTGATTCTTTTCATTCATTTTTTTCAAATACGCTTTGAGTCTAGAAGGACTTCTATCCATTATATGTAAAAATTCCATAGTCAATGAATCCATTTGTTCCATCGTCACCATTTTATCCATATAGTAGAACCAAGGTTTTCCTTCAGAACTCAATGGAATTTGCCAATTTCCCCATTTGGCTGCAATATAAACGCTCAAACATCCAACTAGGTTTGGCTTGTACTTAAGGCACATAGTCGTAAGACACATAATGTTGGATGCTAGGAAGAATGCTGTTTTAGCAAGCTCTTCTGATGCTCTAATCATTTGACAGCACTTGGATACGTAAGTGTGTGGATGTTCCATTTTCAAATCAAAATGAAATGATCTCAAAATAACGTTTTCGTAGGATGATATCTTACTCTTGTAGGCATCGTGTTCTTTCGTGTTCGGTAAAACATCCCTTCTAAGGTACCGACATCCGCATGTTATAACATCTTTCAATTCCCGGTTTTCATCTACTGCTTTAGCTGCTAGGAACAGACAAGTTAGGGAAATAGGGAATCGGTGGAAAACAGATATTGGATGCATAGAGTAAAAGCGATGCATGTAAACTATTGCAGTATTGATGCACGATTGTGATAGCCTCAAACGTAACGCGGTGGTAAATATTATGTTCGCTGCATCCTGACGATCATAAAACTCCTTTTTCTCGCTTATACCAGCCTTACGGCTAGGAGTGTTCAGTAATTCTTCTCTCGTAAAGATCCAGTTTTTCGATGCCATTTCGTCTGAAAAATTAGAGCAATAACAATTATATAATAATTGATAATTTATGATATGTTATATACTAATTTGAAAACTTCTTTTTATTCAAATACAAGTCTCCAGTTATGTCAAGTTTTGAGTGTCGTGATCAATTTACTACAATAATGAAAGCAATTCTTACCTTATAACTTTTTAGATATAATCTATCGACAGTTATAATCGGAACTTTTTCGAAGATTGAAATAATGACAAAATTATCATGAAAAAATAATTTTCATAAGTAATTTTTACGTACACGATTCGGTAATCAAACACTACGTCCTTATAATACAATGTATCATAATACAATAATGTGTTGAATAATGCCTGGTTTACCCTTTATATCACTTCTACCTTCACTATAAATAGAGCTGAAACGAAAATAAAGTTCTTTTTTTCAACTAATTTAAAAATAATTATGCAATAACGTTATTTTAGTTTAATTTGAATATTTGTATTTGGATATTTATTGTGCAATAACTGCAACATTTAAAATTGTAAATTAGTTATAAAGGATATTCTGACTTTTACGACTCTAATTAACACCACCAGGCTTAAAATTTTGAGTTTGATATAATTCCCATGTTAAATCTCATTCAAAAATTGTTCTATAACTTTTTAATAATAGAATTTTAGTCTTCAACAATACGTTGTAGCCACCGTATTGTTCGGTATAAGTTTACCATTATATTTATAGCACAAAAATTATTACATAAACAGAATTCTATCAAAAAGTCATTATTGAATTTCTTATTTCATTAGTACCGTTAATGGATACTTATTGTAATTTTGTACCGTTAACGTGATAATAATATAGTAATAGATTTTCTTTCAACGGAAGGAAATGAAATTGATACAACTTGTCGTTACTATAACTTTACACCTTCAGAATATTTTTCAAAAAAAGAATAGATTTTTAATACTTTGAACATTTTTAGACCGGTTCTACTGTCTCTTTTTCTGAAATTCTTTCGAATCGGTTCGAACGGATTTTTGCAACGTGCATCTGAATTCAGTGCTTTTTTAAGAATAATAAACAAAAATTTATTTGTTGTACTTCATTATATGTCTTAAAACATAGCATTAAGTATCAAAAAATTTAGCTTAAAACAAGTTTCAAAGAGATTGATTAAAAGTGCTGAATTTGCTTATACTATCTTATATAGTAAAATTTACTATTTGCAGTTTGTAGGAGATTTAACTATCTGGATAGTTAAATGAATGTGCCATTTGTTTAGTTTAGAATTGTCAATTCATTCTTATATTGAATTTTATACAATTATAAAGAATTATAAAAAAATGTACTCTTTTTAAACAATTAAAAAACAATTGAATCAAAAATAATTTTCGATTATATATTGATTTAATTATCTAGATAGTTCAGTCAAGATAGTACTGATTGGGCACCCCTGAAAATACAAATTGAATTATGAGATCCGACCAAATATACCAGGCATTAACTATCTGATTTTAACTATTCAATTTAAATATCTTCATAGTAAATTTAACTATTTATTTTACTGAGTGTATATGTACTTGAATTGAGTTTATAGAATATCTTCTATATAAAAATCACACGTGTTACGACTTTTTTAATTTGAAAATAAATTTAAAAAATAACAGGAATCATTGTTTTCATTTGATAATCGAATTAAACCAATAATGTTGAACTATTTGAATGGAATTCTTTCATAAGATCAGGGAATAATGAATGTAAAATAGTATATTACCGCCAAGGGCGCCATTGCGCCCGAGGTTGGTATGATTGTATGATTAGAGCGAAAAGTAGAATTTTCGCTCCTAGGAGCAAAAAATTTCATATCGCTGGTCTATTTTCATAATTCGTGAAAATATCGATTTTCAGGAATTCGACAATTTTTCGAACTTTGAAAAAATTACATATTTTCAGCCTATTATCATAATTCGTGAAACTATCGATTTTCATCAATTCGACAATTTATCATGATTTTCATAATTTCATGAATTATCGAAATTTCATATTTACGGCCCATTTTCATACTTCGTGAAAATATCGTTTTTCATGAATGCGACAATTTTTCGAACTTTGAGAAAATGTCTTATTGTCGGCATATATTTATAATTTGTGGGCAGCGACAACCATGCCGAAAAACAGGGTTTCAAGAGAAACGTGTTCAAAGTTTGACAAGTATTTATCATAAGAAAGAACGGCGTCTAGTGTTTTGCCAATATAAGAAAAATGAAACTTTGCAATGTGGTCTATAGACAAGCATGTGCCTTTGCATTGTTAACCCTTCCTCTTCACACTGGGGTATGATCATACCCCATACCCCGTACTTTCAAACGACAAAAGTCCATCGAAACCGACATTTTCGACGTTGTCAATGCTTAATCCATTTTCTTTGTAGTTTCCTCCGACGATTCGGCCGGTTGCCGAATTCAGGCTGTCTTACTGTGACGCTGTGTGCTTTTAAAATCTATAACGGTGTACCTATATAATTTTCACACTAAACATTAACAAGAAGCAACTGCTTGCAATCTAGCTTTTAATATCAAATTTGATTTTAAATTGTCAGATAATTTCATTGAAATTTTTGACTCTATAATTTATTGGCAAGTAACTGATGAGTCCACCAGGGGGTCTACCAAGGACCGGCTTTGGAAAAGCAGCGATTTCCTAATTATTTTGAAGAATAATTTTTGTCCTATGAATTCAAATGATGGAATCAAGTAAAACTATGGATAAACTAAACTTTTATAAGTGAAAATTAAAGGATAACATTTTGAATTTAATTCGTGTCATTTCATAATGTATACAATATTTACAGAATAAATAAATAATTAATGTTTTTAGCGATATTAAACATCAGTAGACATTCTGTCAATTTTTATTTCATGAAAATAATATATTTTTTCCAGGCATGGTTATTTTGAATGCGTTTTTTCTGTGAACTATTTCAATGAATGCCGATTAAGTAAGAAACGTATATCAATAGATATATACCAGGAGATTTATGTTTTGATTGATATTTTGTCTTTCGAGAATAGAACAACAATCATTAAGGATAAATATAATAGAAGAATGAATATGCAGTAATAAATTGATGCGCAATGAGAAAAATTAAAAACGTTATTCATAACTATAGTTGAATAGAAATATGATTCCATAATTGCAGAATGTATACATACGCAAGCTATGTCCAAGCTTTCACCGACCTACTACAATAACTTTAAGACTTAAACGTAATAAATTATTCGTATTACGACTTATTAAAATATTCATATTAATAATAATACTACCAAAATATGAATAGTAATATGGGAAATGGTAAAACAATGTAATACCTAATTAACCAAGTATTAACATTTATTTTGGAATTTGATTATTTACAATAATGAAGGAGTATTTCTTACAATTATGGCATTATCAATTATCGAATTTTTTATAATTTAGTCATATCTAAGCTGCTAAAATATTTAAAAAGTTATATATTTTTTAAAAACATTTTTTATGAAAAATTGTAAATGCTGTGTTCAGAATTTATTTAAGAAACTAGTGACAAAAAATCAGAGGCAACATAATTTTCAGTATCATGTTTCAAAAAATTGTACAATAACAAACCTAACCATTGCAATGTCTATCGTTTGGTCAAACGTTTCCTCGTGCAGAAGCAATCTGGTATAATATTTTTTCACTTTTTCATCAAATGTATGGTCTAAATATGTTTTGTTTTTACTTATGGTCACTTTCTTAAAACATAATTTTGTGCCAATAAGTGTACTTAGTTTTTTGAAACATCATTTGGAAATTTATGAAACATGTTACATGAGTTTACGGATCGAATTTTTATTTTGCTAAAAATTTCACGTAAAAAAGCTTCAAAACTATATTTACATAACATACACATTTGTATTAATACTAAACACAAAATTTGATTCCTTATAGTTCATCAACAATTGATTTTCTTTTTTTGTGAGTAGTTCTATCGCCGAAAAATTCAAATTTCTAGGCGGTTTATCGAATATAGATCTCCTTTTTCGTACAGCTGTTGCTTCTGTTTTTTGAATGGCGGTTTGACTAGGTTCGGGTACTGTCTCAAGTTTCTTCCCGTTAGCAATTTTTGACTCCTTCATATGATCTCGACGTTCATTTCCGGAAGTATATTGCAAACAAGTAGGGGAATTGGAAAATTCCATTAAGCTCAGAATGAGAACCTTGGTTCTATTACATGGAAAAATCGGTGACGTTGTAAATGTTGGATTCAATGACTATGGAATTTCTACACATAATCGATAAAAGTCCTACTAAAATCAAAGCGTATTTGAAAAAAATTGATGAGAAGAATCACACTGTCAATACACCAAACAATAATAAGAATATATGCGAAAAGTCGACATCCATTTTTGCTTCGACTCCTAAGATAAATAAGAAACCCATCGAGATTGATGGAAGTTCTGTTCAAACAAGTAGCAGCTTACTAACTCTCCTGCCTGAGCACATTGCGAATTGTAAGTGATTTCGTAAAATTAGACTCGTCAATGAGGTTCTTAAATTTCGTAGTAGTGGATGCAGATCTGGATGTGGAGTTTTTTAATATAATCTTATTATTGTTTGGTGTATTGACAGTGTGATTCTTCTCGTCCATTTTTTTCGAATACGCTTTGAGTTTAGAAGGACTTCTATCCATTATGTGTAGAAATTCCATAGTCATTGAATCCAACCTTTCCAACGTCAATTTTTTCAAGTAACAGAAACAAGGTTCTCATTCTGAGCTTAATGTAACTTTCCAATTTCCCTACTTGGTTGCAATACACTTCCGGAAATGAACGTCGAGATCATATGAAGAAATCAAAAATTGCTAACGGGAAGAAACTTGAGACAGTACCCGAACGTAGTCAAACCGCCATTGAAAAAGCAGAAGCAACAACTGTGCGAAAATGGAGATCTATATTCGATACACTGCCTAGAATTTCGAATTAACATTTTCAGTATTAGATTCAGAATTTAGTGCTAATTCACAAACATCCAACTACACTTGGGTCGTACTTGAGACTCATAATCGATACATATTGTTGGAAGAAGGAAGAATCCTATTTTGGCAAGCTCTTCTGATGAATCATTTGACAGCACTTTGTGTGTGTGCGCGTGCGTGTTTGTGAGTGCGTGTGAATGACCTCAAGATAAAGTTTTCGTAGGATATTAATTTTCTTAATTAGGCATCGTGTTACTATTACATGCCTTATGGTTCCATTAATTCTTCATTAGTGAAGATCCAGTTTTTCTATTCAATTTTTTTCTGCAAAATTAAAGGTACAACTAATATATAATAATTGATAATATTTGCATTCAAATATAATAAAAAATATCTACAGTTCCTTAATATTTTAATTGACACATATCAAGTTAATTTACTATTGTAATGAAATTAATTCGTACCTTTTTTTACAGCATTTTTAAGATATAATCAATTGAAAATTATAATCAGATATTTTTTGAAAATCAAAAAAATTGCAGAATTGTCATGAAAAAATAACTTTTAAACGTAATTTCTACGCAGACGATTTGAAATTGCAAACACTACGTCCTGCATATAATGTATTTTAACACAAGAATGAATAGAATACTAATGCATGGTACAACTTTTATAGCACTAATGCACTTCTAGCTCTACTATAAATAGTGCATAGACAGAAATAAAGTTACTATATTCAACTAATTAAGGTAACAATTAATTGTGCAACAATGTTAATTTTAAGCCATTTGATATTTTTATATTTCCTATAAATTGGGGTTTAATTACTTATTTTTAATTTAGGGTTTATTTGAATGTATTATTATCTTATTTGAATTCCTAAAAATATAATTTTTGGTCGCCGCAAAATGGATCGAATTCTAAATTGTTGAACTTTTTTGAATAATTTTGTTGATCCTAATAAAATTGATTGCCATTTACATTTGTATAAAGGATTTGAGAATTTAATGAAGCTCCAGTGAGAGTGGCTGGAAGATTCATCAAATGAAAATTGAATCAAATGAATTATAATAATTGAAGGGCCGGATGCAATAACCCGTTGTACGCTAGGGCCGGCTTCACGGCCCCTGAATACTGGCAATCTACGCCATGCTTGTTATTTTTCGCTTCGGATTAAAATATCTCCGTAACTGTTGCCTATAGAAATGTGGTGTTAGGAAGTTGTTCCTTATGACCTTAAGAATAATTAGGCAAAGTTTAGATTAATTCCGTACTGTAAGATAGAAGATATTACCGTAAATGCTCGCGCGCGTCTATCAATTTCGAGCTTGCAATATGTTTTCACATAGGAACTCAGTGTTTTAACATTGTATTTAAAGGATAATTACACTTATGATGCGCAGTATGAATACAGTATACTTGATTTGTACAATTACTTTTACTGCTTGTAAATAATTTTATTATTTTCCTGTTCATTTCGATGTATTCATTTGTTTTTCACATAAACATATGATCCAACGCTCCATTGTTTTCTATTTATTCGCTATAACTGCATCATTTCGTAGGCAAGTTTCAATTACATTTTTGATACTTTTTACAGTAAAAAATGTCGAATGGTACATTAAAAAGCAATAGACGCATGCGAACAAGAAATTACTGTATTCGTATTCGAATTCCTATGTGAAGACATATTATGAAACTCGAAATTGATGGACGCGCGCGAACATTTACTATATTATCTTCTATCCTACAGTACGGAATTGAACCAAACTTTTGCCAATTATTCCTTAGATCAAAAGGAACAACTTCCTCGCTGACACCACATATCTATAGGCAAGAGTTACGGAGATATTTTAATCCGAAGCGAAAAATAAAAAGCATGGCGTAGATTGCCAGTATTCAGGGGCCGCAAAGCCGGCCCGAGCGTACAACGGGTTATTGCATCCGGCTATTCAATTTACATGTATTGTACAATATAAATAATTATCTAATCTAGGAGAAATAATTTACATCTTTATATGAATGTAAAACTTAATATAAATGTGATATTTCGCTGTCAATTTTATTTACAAGATGTAGGGGAAAGGCTTACGCCTTGGGAAGCATTGTGCCATGGGACACGGCCCGAAAAAATAGAAATAATTGAAATTGCGATGGAAATTTTTTACACAGTATTTAATATTCAATTTCTAAAGACTGCATCCAATTTTTATGTCTCAATTATATTTTATTATTTTTTTAATAAAATAAGTTTATTTAGAGCACTGAAAATGAACTTAATTTACTTTAAAGAAATGAAGGTAAATGAATGACATACAATTTGTTTAAACAGAAAAACTCAAATAATAATAAATAACATCTACTGTAATATAAGTTACATATACAAATTTGTTGAATTACAATTGCAATTAAAGAAATAACAAAAAAGTTCCCTCAGCTGTGCCTTGGGATACAACATGGTCGTGTTAGTTGGGGCGCTCAACAACCATTGCAAAACAGCGAACTTATAAAACAAGTCTGTTTTATGAGTTCAAGTGATTTTTTTAACTATACTGAATTTATATTATGTAATGAAAAGTGATAATAAGTCCTAATAGTATTAGATAATAATGAACTATGATACGAAAGACTAAACGACATATTTATTAATATATATAATGAAAAAATTTATCATTTGTACGAGAAATGGTTTAAGTATGAATAAATATTAATATTTCGATAATAAAAAGTTATAAATATAGTTATACAAGTTATAAAAACGTAAATTATTGTGTGTCCCAATCCACCCGACTTTGCGTCCCAAC
>JABFPD010000081.1:0-16479 GCA_022817545.1 Cremastobaeus sp. ZL-2020 | reverse complement strand
CACCGCAAAAGACTGCACTGCGGACATGGACCAGCAAACTGGACTGTAGAGGCCTTATGAACCAGTGAAATTTGATGAAAAAATTTGTAATTTTAGTCGAATATATATACAATTGGAAGCTTTAATTTTTTTTCCTTAAACGTTTACTCTCCTCAAAAAAAAATCCCAAATATACCCCATTTTTTAGTCTCCAAAAGCTATAACCCCCCTTAAAACCACTGTAAAATAGGCTTCGCTGTGCACCATATGTGCGCCTAAAAGACATTGCAATTAAATTGTTCTGTCTTGTGGTTCTTCCTGTGACTTCGCTAACGAATCGAATTTGATCGTATATTTCTGGATTTATGTCTCCGTTTATCATCTAAAAATCATTACTAAAACTTTTCGCTTTATTCGTTCGTCAATAGACAAAAAAATTCAGAACGGTTCGCATATCGCGCGATGCGGTGTAAATATTACAATGTAAAATAGTACGTATCGCCCTGTTTTGTAATCTCTGGAATGACTCCTTCTTTATTGGCATAATGAAAGATTGTAGAGCAATATTCCATTACTAGGCCAGTCAAAGTAGTCCGCGAAATCGAAATAATTAGTAACAGCGAAAAAAGTTGATAAATGCGTTAGTTTGGTTGCAAAAATCAACTATAAAAATTTGCACACTCGGGGGGGGTCCGGAACGTGCTAAATTCGCGAAATTTTGATTTTTTTAATAACTCGTAGGAAAAAATTGTGAAAGGTGTGCAAATGTGGGAAATGTTGGAGCACTGTGCCGACTATAGTGTATCAAATTTGCACACATTGTTTATGTACAAAATATTGTTTTTCATCCAAAAACAATGTCTTTGTTAGTAACAATAACATGAAAAAATTGTGAAAGGTGTGCAAATTTGGGAAATGTTAGAACACTATACCAACAACATTTTCCCAAATTTGCACACTTTTTTTCCATACGGAATATGG
This sequence comes from Cremastobaeus sp. ZL-2020, assembly GCA_022817545.1. Taxonomy (NCBI): domain Eukaryota; kingdom Metazoa; phylum Arthropoda; class Insecta; order Hymenoptera; family Scelionidae; genus Cremastobaeus; species Cremastobaeus sp. ZL-2020. Next base: position 15,519 of record JABFPD010000081.1, on the reverse strand, counting down.
TTTTTTATTAAAAAACAATGTCATTGTTAGTAACAATAACATGAAAAAATTGTGAAAGGTGTGCAAATGTGGGAAATGTTAGAACACTATACCAACATCATTTTCCCAAATTTGCACACTTTTTTTCCAGACGGAACATGGTTTTTTATGAAAAAACAATAAATTTTTTATTAACATAGACATGAAAAAATTGTGAAAAGTGTGCAAATTTGGGAAATGTTAGAACACTGCACCGACAACATTTTCTCAAATTTGCACACATTGTTTACGTACTAAATATTGTTTTTTATTAACAACCAATACATTTTTTATTAACATATGTATGAAAAAATTGTGAAAAGTGTGCAAATTTGAGAAATGTTAGAGCACTATCCCGACTATATTGTATCAAATTTGCACACATTTTTTACGTGCGAAATATTGTTTTTTAATTAATAAACCATACATTTTTTATTAACATAGACATTAAAAAATATCACCATTGCTGGAAATTTGATACGTTGAAGTACACTTTACCGATGATGTTTCATCAAATTTGCACATTTCGTTTTTATACAGACATTGTTTAGTATTTAAAAAAAGCGCTGTTTTTATTAATATTAATATAAATATTTAGACTGAGTAACATAAAAAAAATTGCATTGAAATTTTTATATGAGCAATTGTTGTTAATGTTGAAACGAGAGTATAATATTGGTATACAGCATGGAAAATTCCACGGGGATCGGGGTCCAGTTTTCCGTTCGGCAGTTTTCCGATTTCGGCCGAATTCCATTCGGCGTCATCTAAGTGAATTCTAACGGTCTTCAGTCGCAGGGAATATGTCGCACGTAGGAACGTGTTTTATTTGTAAAAATCCGTTATCCGCGGATATAGTCGACGAAGTGAAAGAAAAAGGACTAAAAAAGCTTCGGGAGTGTAGCGAAAAGAGAAATGACGGCAATGTGGCTGTTTTATCGGGTCTCAGTTGTGTTCAAATACACCAAAAATGTCGTAAAAAATATATCAACGAGAGAAGTGTCGTTGCTGCCGCTAGAAGGTCTACCGATGCATCTCCAAGCGTTGAGCCGGCCCGTGAAATTTCAGAGCAGCCTATAAACGACTTCTGTTTTGAGGAAAAATGTATCTTCTGTTGGGTTGAATTAACTGAGGCATTTTTGCGAAACGAATTGAAAAAACCATTTGAGAAGCGAATTATGATATCGAAAGTGTGCAACCAACATACCAAGGAAAGCATAGTCAAAGTCGGCAAAGAAAATGACGACGAATGGAGTGAGCAGGTAATATTGTACCTGAAAATGTCAACGAGGGAGGTAGACGCGCACAAAGTCGCATTTTCGATGCAAACGCGTTATGCCTCTTCACGTCTTCTTATTGTTTAAACTGGAAAAGAAAATTTTCTTTCAAATAATACTATGATTTAAGTTTTATACGAAATCTGATCTGAATATTATGAAATGTGATTAACGAGGCTCCTGCTGTGCGCGCTCGTATCATTTTAGGAATCCCGCGTGGAAAAAAAACGTCTGGATAACTGTTATCCAGATTGTTACCAGACTGTTGCCAGACTATTTTTTCCACCCGGGATTCCAAAAAATCGGAATGCATGCACAAGTACCACAGAAGAAAATAATACTTGTGATATTGAATAATTAATAAATATGCTTATATAATAATGAATAAATATTATTATAAATAATCAATAAATATTATTTTATTTACTTTTTTAAGTAAAAGCTGAAAACCCATTTTAAAGATACGTTATTTCATCTTTCGGACATATGACAAACTAGATATATAATTTTTTATTATATTTTGCGATACACAGAATGTTTATAAAATTCTTTAGGAGTTTATTTCTTTTTATTTGCTTAGTATTGCATTAGCAGTAAATTTGAATTTGCTTAATTAAAAAGATTGATACCTGGAAACTGCTTATTTTATTCAAAACAACTTATTGAGTGCCATGTAAATATCATATGAATGTCAATGAAATGAAACCTTGTGACCAGGGGACGTTCAACGCGTTGAACGGAACCGCCTTGCACGCCCTCCCCGACTGACGGCGGCCGCGAGAAGCAGAGCGGCCATCTCAGGCGCGCCGAGCCTCGCGCCGAGCCGCCATCTTCAGTCGAGCGATACCCCTGCGACGTGCTAGACGTGTTTCGGTTTCGAGAGACTAACCACGCAGAGCGCGACTTCTTTGTGTGACGCGACACGACGTAGTGCCGCGCCGAGGATCTATCGAGTGCGAGGAACGTACGAGTTCCAGGAAGCGATACGGGCCGCGACGAGAGTCGCCGCCGTAACGAGAGGTTACGTCGCTAAATCCAGTGGCCGCGAGGAGAGTCGCCGCCGCAGCGAAGGCTGCCCACCAACACTCGTCAGGGCCGCGACGCGAGTCGCCGCCGCAGCGAAAGGCTGCGAAGACGAGAGGACCAGGGCCGCGACAAGAGTCGCCGCCGTAGCGCCAGGCTACGAGTGTCCAAACAACCAGCCGAGCCGGATCCGGAGACGCGCAACATCCATCGCGTTACGCGACAACGAGTTGCCGGAACGGATCAGGTAAGCGCGTTGTGCGCGGGTGAGAAAGAACAACGGCGAAGGAGCAGGTGAGCGGCGTCGGCAGACGCGCGCATCAGCTTCATCGCCACGACGAGAACGCGGCACTGGGCGTTCCGCCGCCGAAGTTCCGTGCAGGTAGTCTAGCCGCGCTAGACCATAATCCCGACCTCCGCGGAGGTCGCGATTAAATACGAAACGCCGACCGAGCTCATGTTTGTTGTCAAGTACCTGTAAGAGAAGCGCTGTAAAATAAAGTACATCCATCTTGTAGTTGCGTTTTACGTGTTTTGTTGTCTGTCTTTCGACAGACTGGCGCCCTAACAACCACACCCTGAGTAGTGCGCGGTCGCCCGCGTACCCGTCCGCCGCCGGGTAGCGCGCACCGTGTTACAAATGGCGCCCAACGTGGGGCCTGCCATATAGCGGCGACGCGAAACGCAGTGCTTTTCCAGTGAAAGGAAAAGTAGTGGAATTCGGGGAAAAGTGAGCTTGTGTCGGTGACGTGGAAAACGTGACAACAGCAGTGGCGCGCGTGCGTTTATATAATTGCACGTAGTGATTCTTTTGTGATTTTCAGCTATCGGCGAAGCCGCAGACGACCCCAAGTGCGAGTCGGAACGCCGACCTGGTGAAACCGGCACCGAGGACAGCCAGGGTGAACTCCGTGCCAGGAACCAGTGAGCGGCCGCCTGGAGACGACCGCGCAGGGTTGCAACGCAAGGAGAAATCCAAGTCGGTATCTGAAAGGGCAAGATCATTTTTATTTAATTGTTAGCAGGGGTAATCGCGAAGCTCATAGGTTAGGTAAATCGTGGCAACTAGGCTCGGGAAAAGAGTCAAGTTGCTAGATTATTAGTGAAGCTGAAACGGGAAAATTCAGCCAAGAGAATTGTTTGTAATTTTAGTCGTTCCAAGCAAAGTTGAACGACCTCGACAAACAAGGTGATTACATTGTTGTTGGTAGCGGAGAACCACAACAAGGTAATTAGGCGGTCAAGAGACAAAACAATTGTTGTTTCGGGCTGGCAAGTTCATTTGAAAGGTTATTGACCTGACGTTTTGAGATAAGCGTCGTTGCGAGAACGGAAACCAGGTCGCACAAGCGACGTGCACCAGGTCCGAAGGGAAAAGCGAAAAGGATCAATTGCGACACGAGGGCAGTGGAGCAATAGGTCCGTGTAAATAGTTTTATTGCAAGAAGACTTTATTCGTCGTAAGTCCTTCTTGTTCGTTGTCTGTGTGAACTATTTTATTTACTCGTTGGTATCGCGTGAATTATTTATTTATTTATTTCCGGTCACGACTAACTGCGTAATTGTTAGTCCGCGTGTAAAAAAAAAAAAAAAAGAGCGCGGATTAGGATGTGATAGTGAGATGGATGATTCCGCTCTCGCGAGCTAGTTGAGTGAGTCGATTCGCTCGAGGGAGTAGTTGGTGTTGAGTACTCGAGAGAGTAGTGCTCAGCACTCGTGAGATGGGGTTCGGCATTCGAGAGTAAAAGGATGCCCGGCTCCAGGAGTAGTTGGTGCTCGGCACTCAAGTTGAGTGATGGCTGAGCCTTGGAGAGTAGAGATAGCGTTCGGCACCAGGGAATCACGTAGTGCTCGACACCGGACAATGAGTGATCGGCGCGCTAGCGAGTTAGACCTGGGGGACCGAAGTTTAGTGAATAGTGATAGCGCGACGGAAACCAGGTAGCCCAGGAAAGGTGCACCAGGTCCGATTCGCGAAGTGAGAAAGGATCAATTGCGACCCGATGAAGTGGAGCAATAGGTCCCTGTACAAAGTTTTACCGTGCGGATTTAAATTTTAAATTGTCGTGAGTCGTGATTTTTCGGTGTGTTCGTCCATTTATTTATTTAATCGTGGTCGCGTGTTTTATTTATTTAATCGGGAGTCGCTTGGTTTAGATATTTATTCAGTCACGACTAGCCATGTTGAGAGTTAGTTTTCGTGATTAATTTATTTTATGGTTGCTTTAGGGTACGTGATAAGAGCCAGGGATCTAAGCTCACAATTCAAGGCTGTTAGATAGAGAGAATTTTTGTCGCAAAGTGTCCTGTCGGTGGAACATCGCGAGAAAAGGGGAATCGTCACGAATATCGGACTCAGGTTGGGCGAAAACGGGTGGATATTCGAAATGAGGAAAACGAGTACCGATGACGCAGCTGCGGTAGGGGACGCTTTACCCTCAGTCTGCGGCATCGAAGGAATAACACCGTCACCAAGACAACAACTCGATTCCTTGGTAGCGAAGTGTCTGTCCCGGTCCGATCAGGGTCCGCTGGGATTGACGTCACAGAGACGAGACCCCAGGTAGCCCGAGTGCGAGTCGGAACGCCGACCTGGCGGTTCACTCTTGGAGAGCAGACAGGGTGCACTCCTTGGCGTGAGCCAGACCTCGGCCACCTGGAGAGACCGCACAGGGTGCCACGCGAGGGTCAACAGCGACGACCAATCCGAGAATAGGGTCGTTCTACGGGCAAGTGCCGCGTGATCCACGCCGAGTGCGACGAAGTCGTGGGCCCGACCGGGAACGTAACCCCCTATGAGAACGCGAGCGAACGGGGCGCGAGTCGGAACGCCGACCTGGCGGTTCAGTCTTGGAGAACAGACGGGATGTACTCCTTGGCGTGAGCCAGAACTCGGCCACCCGTAGCCGACCGCCCAGGGTCGCAACGCGAGGGATATAATTAGGTCGAGGACCTGAGATGAGTGTTCATCGCGACTAAAATTTGAAATATTTACAGAATGAATCCGGAAGGCCAGGGGAAGGAGAAGCCGAGCGGCCGGGAGTCGCCCGTGGAGGCGCCAGTCGAACCCGCAGGGGTCGACCCGCAGCCACCACTGCTTCCAGCCGAAACCTCGCCGATCAGCCCGACCAACCTGCTGATCTGGAACCTCCAGACCCTGGAGCTAGAGCTCGGGATGGAGGCAAATGATTGGGCGAAGGAGATGAGCCTGTCTCCGCCCGCCCTCAGCCCGGAGAAAAGCATAGACCCGATGGAGGTGGAGCTGCCACCAAGTGACGCCCCAGCAGCCCCGTGTTTCAGGAGATACTCCCGGTTCGGCCCGGATACCGACCGCGGGGACTCCAGGAACACCGGCCGTAAAACGTGAGACAAGCGAGGGAGAGAACATCTTCCAGGAGACAATCTCCAAGGCGAGAGGAAGACGCAAGGGTGCGGAACCCCTCGCCAAGGAGAATAGCGAGGCGAAATGGACCTGCGGAAAAAAGAGAGGAGGCAAGAGATAGGGCGAGCAAGTCCGTTTTAGGGGGGGGGATGTGTGACCAGGGGACGTTCAACTTGTTGAACGGAACCGACTTGCACGCCCTCCCGACTGACGGCGGCCGCGAGAAGCAAGGCGGCCATCTCAGGTGCGCCGAGCCTCGCGCCGAGCCGCCATTTGACAGTCTAGCGATACCCCTGCGACGTGTTGGACGTGTTCGCGGAATAACGGGCCAACCACGCCGTGCGAGATCTCTTTTGTACAACGCAACACGCGAGAGTGCCGCGCCGAAGATTACATCGCGCGCGAGTGCATAGCACGCGATATTTCAGCGATACGGGCCGCGACAAGAGTCGCCGCCGTAACATAGGTTACGTCGCTTCACCAGTGGCCGCGAGGAGAGTCGCCGCCGCAGCATCAGGCTGCCATCCAGTGCTCAGGGCCGCGACGCGAGTCGCCGCCGTAGCATCGGCTACGAGGAGCACGCTCGTCAGGGCCGCGACGCGAGTCGCCGCCGCAGCGGAAGGCTGCGAGGACGAGGGGACCAGGGCCGCGACTAGAGTCGCCGCCGTAGCGCCAGGCTACGATAGTCCACATCGCCAGCCGACCCGGATCCGGAGACGCGCAACCTCCATCGCGTTACGCGACAACGAGTTGCCGGAACGGATCAGGTAAGCGCGTTGCGCGCGGGTGAGATAGAACAGCGGCGAAGGAGCAGGTGAGCGTCGTCGGCAGACGCGCGCATCAGCTTCATCGCCACGACGAGAACGCGGCACTGGGCGTTCCGTCGCCGAAGTTCCGTAGGTAGTCTAGCCGCGCTAGACCATAATCCCGACCTCCGCGGAGGTCGAGATTACGTACAACACGCCGACCGAGCTCATGTTTGTAGTCCATTTCCTGTAAAAGAAGCGCTAGAATAAAAGTACATCCATCTTGTAATTGCGTTTTACGTGTTTTGTTGTCTGTCTTTCGACAGACTGGCGCCCTAACAACCACACCCTGAGTAGTGCGCGGTCGCCCGCGTACCCGTCCACCGCCGGGTAGCGCGCACCGTGTTACAATATATATATTTGAATATTATTTTGGTAAATGTACTGCATTGATGTAATTTTACGAAAATTTATTATGTAAATTTCCAATTAATTTATCTTAATTTTTACCGCGGTATCTCACGATATGTTTTTTTAGTGTATGAATTTAAATGTTTTCATTAATTATAGATTCATACAACGAGCAGAATTAACATCATCAATGGAAAACGAAGATGATGAAGAAGAGAAAAAGAAATGCAGACATTTGAGTTCCAGGAAGATTTATTTCGATTTAGTTCGAAGTCAAATATGGTTCCATTGAGCGCTTCAGAAAAACAAAGTTTAATAGAAGCTGAAGATGAAAAATGCAAAGATTTATTGGAACAGCACAATGCAGAATATTTTCCTGAACCAGTTAAAAAACGACGATTTCCACTGGATTACTCATCTAGCCACAACAGTTCTTCGAATCACAACAGTTCCGACGAACGTACCACAAATGACAATGTTGCTAAAGATGTTAACGAGAACATTACTAAATGCAAATAAGTGGATAAGACCTCATAAGTGGAAAAGAATTAAAGCAACACAATTAATTAACACAAGAAAATGACGGGAAACCGGGTTTGTTGGGCGCCAGGCCGTTTCCTCAAACGATCAAAGAGTCAGCGGGCATGATAACGGCAACCTGAAATGAGAAGAAAAATACGCGTGACGTCATAGCCCGTACACACGGGCGACGTCCAGGTCGGCTGAAACGGACAAAAGGGCAAGTTATATAATAATTATGAGGTCTCAGGTTTATTAATAGAATAAGAGGGAAATCTGATGATACTTTGGCTTAGCAAGTTATTAATAAAATAAAATTGTTATTTGTTTATTGCATGATTGCCTCGTCTGCAAACCCCTATCACAAGGGATCGGTTTGCATTTCTGTCCTTCTGACCCAAGGACCTAAAACAGTACTTTCCACGTTACATTGCGAATACAACCCGCAATTGTCCAGTTTCCTGTAGATCGGGGAAAACCCCACGTGTGGGAAAACCTGCTTTTGGTGTCTGGGATTGTTCAAATTCGGTGTCCATGCCATATTCGTAGACTTGGACAGCAAAATTGTACATTCCGCACATTTCGTTCACCTTGTTATAACAGTCGGAAAAACTGCATAATATGAAAATACCAAAACCGGAACCGGAACTGAAATACTGCAAAGGACCGATAACCGCCTTGCTTACAACTTATACTATATAATGATCTTCCACCAGAAAACTCCGACTTTTTTAAACAGTCTTTTGTATAATGTATGAGATCAATCAAATCACATATCTTTAAAAGATGATTCTTTTATATTGCACATACCTAAGGATATTCCAATGCTGTGTAAGTATTGCCGATAATTGATTCTTATTAGAAGTTCGGTTTATATCAAAGTTTTGAACATAACGATTGATTTTTTGCATAATAATATTTAACTGTGCTGATGTATCCATTAATAAAATCGCAGCTATTGAACATGATGCTATATTCACCGTGTAACATATATATTCAGATAACCATTGTACGAGAAAAACTGGTATGTAAGTTAATAAATCCTTGGGGTCGAAAATTTTTTTATATGTTGGGTAAGCAAATTCTCTTTGTTCGCGATTAGATAAACTCATATCTCCTCTAAGGAACGCCGTGATTTTGTCACACATAAATCCAGCAACATACATTGAAAATGCGCAAACTTTTACTAAAATCAGTCCTTTGTGATGAAGTCGCAAGATTGCCTGTTTTTCTTGATCTTCTGAACAGATTGTCCAATTCATCCTTACTTGATCAATACATCTATAAATCTCTTGCGAGTTTAGAATTTGAAATGCATATAGCAGCAATGCCATCCAGAAGAAGCTTGCGGCAGAGCCATATCGAAATCTTTTCATAGGACTCTTAATCTCAACAGTAATGAATAATAAATTTGGTACAATGGTAAAAACTAAAAGAAAAATACAAATCAACATTTTAAACTTATTTCTATAATAATTTGTCAAATATTGACCGTTCTCCGGCCAAAGACCCAATGGCCGCAATATCCATCTATAGAACTTAAATAAAGATTTCACAGAAATATTATCAAAACGGTTTTTTTCAGTGTTCTGATTATTTAAGCTGTGCAAAATAATCATATTGTTCAATTGAGTAAGTCCCTCACTATGTCACGTCGTATATGTTTATGGATTAACTTTTCAATTAACCTTGAATGTTCACAAGTTTTTTTGCAACTTTTTTAACGTGAAAGTTCGACTATAATGACACGGCGGATTTGATAATTGAAATTAATAATCAATGGTATCAAGTATTTGTTATGTAAAGATGCAACTTTGCCAAATGTAACTTATCTACTAACAACCAAGTGTCTTAAACTTCATTGTTATTTTCTTGTATTTGGAAAATAGATACGCTCAATGAAACAGGTAGCGTGGCTCTACACATTTTTTCAGATTGTAACCTGAATAGTCCAAGAGTTCGCGTAGAAAATCATATATCATTTGATACGGTTTAAAACGTGTATCAGAATAGAGTTTTCAATCAATATAGCTCGATTCCGCAAATGATAATGTCCTTTAGTGATGGAATCTTTAGCTTATACGCACTTCAAAAAAATATGAAAATCTTAATTTCTAAAATATAAAAAAATACCGAAGGTGAACAAGTATTACACTGGCCCAGTGATGGACGACTTTCCTTACAAAAGGGGAATAGCTTAAAAATCTTAATTGACTTGATTCATTTGATACCTCGTAAGAATCAAATGAGTATCAAATGAGTCTTATATCAACTCCGCTATTTTTACACGAGAAACAATTCATGACACTTCCCTAGTAAAAATGAAAATATATTTCCCATATATTAACAATATATTACCAATATAGCTTGAAATATATTTACCATATAGATTTAATATATTTCCCATATAATAAAAATTTATTTTCAATACATTTTTAATATATTTTTAATATATTTACAATACATTGAGAAAATATGTTTTTATTTACTCCAGATAAAAAAAATTTAAATGTGAAAATATATTAGCAATGTATTGGTAATATATTGAGAATATATTGTAAATACATTGATAATACATTGTAAATATATTAGTTGTGATGAGGAGCGATTCAGCTAGCTGAATCGCATCCGACTCGCGCACCCTCCCATCTAACGGCGACGGCCAGAGGCTGGGCGGCGTCGTACGGCGCGCGCCAAGCCTCGAACAATGGCGGTCCGGCGCGGCAGTTGACACGAGAGAGCCACGTCGGACGGACGTGTTTTATAAGCTCCAGAGTGTCAGTGCGAGTACCGCCCGAGTACGCGACAACGCGAGTAAGCGATCACGCGAGTGACCGGAGGTCACGAAGTGCACGGTGCATCGGCCGCGAGACGAGTCGCCGCCGCAGCAAGAGGCTGCCAGCACCGAAGGGGTTAGGGCCGCGAGGAGAGTCGCCGCCGCAGCGTCAGGCTGCGAAAACCCAGGGCTAGGGCCGCGAGGAGAGTCGCCGCCGCAGCGTAAGGCTGCGATAGCCGAGGACAGGGCCGCGAGGAGAGTCGCCGCCGCAGCGCAAGGCTGCGAAGTCCAACCCACTCAACCCCGAGGAGTTGAAGGTAAGCGTGCCTAGCGCGCGTACGAACACAGCGTACGAGGGTCCAACGGACTCACGTACGCCAGCCAACGCGCACTTAGCGGGGTACCAGGCGTCCAACCGCCAGATACTGACCACGGGTTGCTTGACGGGATCAGACCGTAACCCAGATCCCACCGGGGATCACCAACTTGTTTGCTTGCTAGCGCGCGCGCGTCGTGTAACTGCGTTTGTTGTTGCTTCAATAAACTTGCTGTAAAGAGAATTTTGTGCATGAGATTCTTGTCTGCCTTTGGCAGACTGGCGCCCTCCATCCGAATCCACGTCCCTCATTAGTAAGTGGTCGCCCGCGTACCTGTTCGTCGCCGGGTAGCGCGCACCACGTTACAATGTTGGATAATCCACACAAAAAACTATTGGTCTAAATTGTAGGTTAGTTTTGTGAATTTTAGGTAAACTATATAATCTTCATATATTACCATAAGATTTGAAAATATATTTATAAGTTTTCTCACTGATAAATTTTTTATTAAGTAAAAATTTGGAAATTTTACTAAGTGAAGCTAATGTTTTATTAATTGGGTCATAATTGAGAAGCTCATAATTTGAGGTATTATTTAATAACAATTCAGTTCGAGAAATATAATCAATTTTATCTAAAATAACAGTGCAGTTACCTTTATCAGCCGAAGTAATCAGTAAATGTTTATTTTTTTGTATGAATTGTTCAGTTTCTTTCTTATGTTGTTCAAAAAGTTTACAACCCAAATTAACATGTAAATTATTTTTATGTTGTTTATTATAGATTCCCAAACAATTAAGTACTACAGATTTTCTCACATCATCTTTATCTTTATCATTAGGGATCTGATATAGTTGGTGTTCAATACATTTCACTATATTGAAAATAAAATATATATTGAAAATAATATAATGTTGACTTAACTTAATATCAGTACTTATGCTAGTACATAATATAAAAATTAAGTACAATAAATATTCACTGAAATCTATTTACACACATAAAAAAATTTTTTGAATATTGATTAATTTTCTGACCTTAATTCGTTGCTTCACTGCTTGCAGGGTCTAATATAAATACCTCAAGTATTTCGAGTCCTGGTTCTCCTTGACCTTACACTTGGAAACTAAAAATTCTAATATGCCTGATTGTTCTAATTTCTGAAGTGCCGTTCCGCTCTGAAAATGAACTATTTATGTTCTAGGAATTTGGTGTCTGTAGGGGGAAAATACGCTCCATGATTGGTGGACAATTTGAAAATTTTCACCACCATTTTCCTAAAGGTCTTCGCTAATTACTTGTTTATTTAGTTGGGTCGATCGCGTGATTAGTGATTATTATAAATAATTTCTGCTCGTTTTTGTTGCAGGTACTTGGTTGGGACGTTGCAACATTAATTTAAGAAAAATATTGAATATGATGGATTTGCTATGGTGGATTAGATTCGACTGGCTATAAAGAGTTTTTAACACATCTCAAAACCTAATACTTACCATTATGGATTAAAGTCCCATATCTTTATAAATTCGTTAAAACATGTTGTTTCATGTATACAAATTTTCTCGATATTCATTATGTCTAAATAAAAAAATTTTTATATTTTAGTAAAAAAAACTACAATTTTGAAGTTGTAAACAATTTAATTTTTATTTTCATGTAAATTCCTTCCTCAAAATATATTCCAAGGAATATGAAATCATATATACAATATTCCTCAATGGAGCACAAACGTTAATTCAACGTTGATATAACGTTGATGGGAACGTTTAACTAACGTTGAAACAACCTTAAAATAACTACCGAATGTCCGGCTAAAAAACGTTATTTCAACGAATTTTTCAACGTTATTTCAACGTTGAAATAACTATGATTTAACTTTGAATTAACGTTTGTAAAAGGTTAATTCAAAGTTAAATCAACGTTGAAATAACGTTGAGGTGATTTTTTTGTATATCTTTCTTTGATTTTTTTGTACTTTCCGGTCCAAAATCACCCCAACGTTATTTCAACGTTGATTTAACTTTGAATTAACCTTTTACAAACGTTAATTCAAAGTTAAATCATAGTTATTTCAACGTTGAAATAACGTTGAAAAATTCGTTGAAATAATGTTTTTTAGCCGGACATTCGGTAGTTATTTTAAGGTTGTTTCAACGTTAGATAAACGTTCCCATCAACGTTATTTCAACGTTGAATTAACGTTTGTGCTCCATTAGGGTTTGTACCCACTTTTTTTTGTAAACACTTCTTAGTGTTTCCAATCCTCTCCATAAGAAATAACGTTTAAAACACATACAAGTGTTTTACTTTTAAACGTTTTGTCTTGGGTTTTTTTGCAGTGCATGCACTAGTGTCAAAAAATGTAACAATCATTTTATCGAGACACAATGAAACTATAATTCACTTCCACTGAATAATCCTAATGAATTTCATTCTCAGGGCACTGCTAGCGAGGCTACGTTGGTCGCTCTTTTAGGAGCCAAAGCGAGGAAACTGCAGCAAATTAAACAAGAACATCCTGACTGGAAAGAAAGTGATATCATTGGCAAACTAGTAGCTTACGCGTCAAGTATGTTCAATCTCATTCATTACGATTGTAGAATAAATAGGGCATCGAGAGAGAAAAATATCGACTGCGTGACAGTTCCAATTCAGTAAAGTAAATAACAAATTAATTGCAACATTGATAAATAGAGTGTTGCTGTTGGGGATAATTAACGTTGAAAACCTTTATAGCTGCAATTAAAGTAAAACGCCATCGGCAGGGCATTTGTTTCTTTATTTGCAATTCGAATTTAATGAATATTTCCAATTTGTACGGGGAAGAGGTGGACGGCGCGTAGTATAGATCAGGAAATCACTTTATGGAGCAGCACTTTGTTACCATGGTTACGCATAGGATTCGTAGTCTCCAATCTGTGTAGAATGTACACAATCGTACCAGTATATTCTATCGGAGAATGATGCTAATTTGAGAAACGTTACTGCATTTTTGTCTTTGAAATACTTGTTATTCAACATTTTTACATTTTTTTAACGTTTTTGTAGTTTTTACTTTCAACCAGTTATTTTGTATCAATGCTGACTAAAAACCTTTTTAAATATTTTTTGGCAAAACTTTTTGTAACTTTAATCCTTCTTCTCGAATTTCATATTGTGTTTATTCTTTTAATTTTGTTAAAAATCTTCATAAAAAATTGTTTTAATGCATTCTCTGTTTTTCCTCTTAATTATTTGATAGTACCAGATAAAATCAATTCAATAACGTAAATTCTTTTTAAAAATTCATTACTCATATCCACGAAACAATAATTATAAATGTACTTTTCTGCAATCATAACGCCATCATAATTTTGATTATTGTAGGTCAAGCTCACAGTTCGGTCGAACGAGCTGGTTTATTGGGTGGCGTGAAGTACCACCTCGTTGATCCAGACCAAAAAAATAAACTGCGTGGAGAAGCTCTTGCAGACCAAGTACGCATTGACAGAGAAAATGGTTTGATCCCGTTTTATGTAAGTTAATCCTGATAGCAAACTTTGTTTGAATTTCTCTTAAAGTTTATGCACAGCATTTCCTGACGCATTTAATCAAAGTTTGAGTTGTACTGTGTCTACAAGTTTGATTAATTTATTATCAATTCCTTATTTGATCAGTACAATTTTTGGCAAAAATCATATGTGATCAATATTTATTATAAAATATGTAGTTTTTTATTGAAATATTCATGCGCAATCCCTATTTAGAACTAAAGAATGTAAACCCAATTTTGCTAGATCCATTAAAAGCAACAAATCAATCAATACTCTTGACAATGGATTGAATTTTGATTAAATATGTGGATTTTGCTTAACAAAAATGTTATTACAGTTGAAAATTATTATTGTAACCGTTAATTTTTTCTATGTAAAATTCTGTATATTTTTATGGATTTCCAGGTTGTTGCAACTTTAGGAACAACTAGCTCTTGCGCATTCGACAGGCTTGATGAAATTGGTCCTGTTGCAAACGACGAAGATTTGTGGTTACACGTTGATGCGGCATATGCAGGTAAATTTTTCAAACTTTATAGTAACTAGTAATAATATGATAACGAAATAATTAGATTAGAAATCGAATGAATAAAGTTAATTTTCTGACGAAAAACTATACAGTCAATAACGAGAAAAATAACTTAAAACGTCACCTTGTTGTAAAATATTCATGAGCTTTAGATAAGCATTTACAATCTACATTTAGGTCAAAAGTTGTCTGATTAATATAATCAAATTTTCTGTCTCCTCACTCTATTTAAACGTTACCTTCCGTTTGGTTATTTCATCTGTAGGCATAATTGAGGTATTCAATTTGGTAGAGAAAATGTACATTTTATACTTGATCTGATAATGAAACTTATATTTACACAGGAAATCCATTTCATTTTAATATTAAATATCTTTGCACGGATATAATATTTGAAAAAGAAAAAAATTTAGATTATCTTAAACATCCTGGAGACCTATAAGGGTTGAAAGGCGTGTTAAAAGATCCAAGTTTACGAGAAAAAGCTAACTTTGATTTTTTGCAAACTGTTCAACAACAATTTTTTTAAATAATGATTCCAATGATATTTTTACTAAAACACCTATTAATCATGGTTTTATTTACACAGGTTCTTCATTTATTTGTCCTGAATTCCGTTATTTGATGAAAGGCATCGAGATGGCTGATTCCTTTAATTTCAATCCCCACAAATGGATGCTTGTTAATTTTGACTGTTCAGCTATGTGGCTGAAAGATCCTACGTATGTAATTAATGCGTTCAACGTCGACCCCTTGTACCTTAAACACGATATGCAAGGTTCTGCACCAGATTATAGAGTAAGATAGTAAATGTGCATGACTTTACGAAATGCAAACTGTTCATGCAGTCATTTCTAAAGTTAGTTTCGTGGTAGGATTGATCATTTTATAAACGAATTTGGTATTGTGAAGCCCGAACGTTTTGAGTAATGTGGATTCATAGCTTGTTCGCATAATTGCATGTTTCTTTTTAGGGAAATTTTAATTT
>JABFPD010000080.1:0-16499 GCA_022817545.1 Cremastobaeus sp. ZL-2020 | reverse complement strand
GTGGCCGGAAGTGACCAGAATCGCACAGGACAGAAACGCTTAGAAGACGTTTGTAAATTCCTTGTTACCGCTATATGCTCCCTCAGGAGCAGCACATCATGTTTATATAATATGATACGATGTATTATTGATTGTAAAACATGTGCTGAATAAATTATTATTATTATCAGTTATATATATATCTGATTCCCTACGGACGCGAAGTCCCCACTCCGGTACCTCACGATGCTCTTTGCATTGCCTCACCACCAGTCACTTCGAGACGTTTTGAGACGCTCCATAGGGAATCTGATATATATATATATATATATATATATGTTTGTGCAATACCTATTCTCAGGACCGTACGTTAATTTAGATACAGGGCCTCATTATTTCAAAGACTGTACGTCCCTGTAATCTTATTCACACATGATACTATTATGGGGACATCCTCGTAATAGAAAAATGTCCTTGAAATCTTAATGAAATATATAATAAGGACTTTGGAATAATTATTTCACAAACATATATATATATATATATATATATATATACATGTGAAAGCATTATTTCGAGGACCAAAAATTACAGGGCTTTAACATTCTTAAGACAATTTTCTATTAGGAGGACGTCCTCCTAATTATTTCCTACTGACATAGTAGGAAGCCGTGTACAATTATCCTAAGACAATTGTTCCACCAGCCTACTCGTGTTCGTGGAGTCGTAACTCTCCAAACGCAGATGTTGTTGCGCCCCTGCGAAAATATATATATATAAAGATGCAAAATATTGTATTTTCTTCAAAGTCAGCCATTACTACTACCAAACTTTGTGTTAATTTAATTATATATTTCTGTTTTGATTTAGTGTTTTTAATTATTTAATAAATTGCAAGTTTGCGTTTCATTGCAAAATAAGTGAAAATTCAACAAGATTGAATATAAAGATAATAAACCAGTAATAAAAGCCTGAAGTTTTACTTTATTCGCACAGATATTAAGTGAGTGACTCCAGATTCGAGGCTTCATTAACAAATTTTTCATGGCAAAAACTTACAACATATTTCACTTTATTCATATAGGTTCAGTGTATCAATGTTCTTGCAATCCATGCGGTTTGCAAATGAAGCTACGCGGGACAGGGCACTAAGTTTTGCAGAAGCGTCTACTGGTGATGATAATGCCGTGACATTGATGGATGAACCAGTACGCCATGATGGTAATTTACAATTTTAACGTGTGTTAGTTATGTTAAAAAAATCTTCGCAAATGAATTGTATATCATATATACCAAAATGTCCAATAATATACCAATAATTACAATTAATTATTATTTCAAATTAAACCGCTTTGCCCACTCCTGCCCCCTACAAAGGAATGAGCGGAACCGGGCCGCTAACGAAAAGCGACGACCAAGTTCCGCTCTCTTCGCTTCTGAACCGTGCGACCGGACGGACGTGTGGTGACGAGTCGGCGAAACGAACACGCGACCGGGCGAACGACGAGCGAGGGTGCTGCCTAACGAGAGGCCAAGGGAAGAACGGCGATTAGCGCGAACGTGAGTGGAGTGCCACAAGGAC
Organism: Cremastobaeus sp. ZL-2020; assembly: GCA_022817545.1. Taxonomy (NCBI): domain Eukaryota; kingdom Metazoa; phylum Arthropoda; class Insecta; order Hymenoptera; family Scelionidae; genus Cremastobaeus; species Cremastobaeus sp. ZL-2020. The sequence continues at coordinate 14,938 of JABFPD010000080.1, read as the reverse complement.
AAGGGCACGGGCGAGCGGACAAGGCGCGAGTGTAGAGAGTGGAATCTGGTGGCTCAGAGGAGGCGACGGGCGAGCGAAGGAGCCAGGAGCGACGAGTGCCGGGCAAACTTCGCCCTGAGTCACTCGGACCGCGTTACTATTATGCGCGCACGGTAGAGGGTATACGACATTTCCCCTACTTTCGTTAACTAGCCGAGGTTCGACTGTATCCTTGAAAACACATCATTAACAATTGTCAATGAAAGTTTAATATGATTGGTTCAATGATGAATCAAGGATAAAAAAATACATAAATTTCTTTTCAGTCATGAAAGATTATATATTACAGTCAATTTGGCACTATTCATCGAAGATGAAACTTTGGATTATCGGAGAGTGCTTCAAGCTGGTCCAACAAGACGACCTGCAAATAGAGCAATGGCTCGAAGGAACACTATAATTGCCAACCTGCAACACAATGTTGCAACTGGAAGGTAAATATATCTGTGACTCATAGGGAAAACGACTTAACTCCATGTTCAATAAAAATTGAGTTTGTGGTAATTTTGCATTCTATTGAACCTATATTTTGTTTTTCAATAGTACTTTTTTAATAAAATCAATTATTTAAAAAAATAGGGGGTCACAATTAAATTTTTTACTATGGAAGTAAATGAGAATATTGAATTTTAAACACATTTTTCTTGAAATCTTAAAAAATAAAGTTAAGTCGTTTTTCCTTTTAGCCACACATATCATTTCCATATTCTTTTTTATTTTACACAATTTACACAATTTATTAGATTTCTTAGTTACGGCATTTTCTGTTTTGATGTACTATAGGTGCAACGTATCCATGTTTCTGCAGTCGATGCAGTTTTCCAACGCCTATACAAGAAACAGGGTCTTAAGTATTGCTGAGGGACCAATTGAAGAAGCAAACGCGGTTGCCTTAATGGATGAACCGGTGCGCCAAAACTGTAATTAAAATTCTGCATATATTACACTGAGAAAAAAAATATTGTAAATTTTCACATATAAATTAGAAAAAGGTGACCATTTGTAAAAGAAAATTAAAATAAAGTATATCAAAAGTTTAAGTAAGATTGGAAAATTTCACATATTGTTTTTAATAATTCATACAAATATAACAATTTTTTGTATAGTTTATTTCAATTTTTCTTCATCGAAACAAATAGTCACCTTTTTCCAAATTAAAACATACTGAGTGTATGTTCGGAAAAATACCACATGTTGTTCATTAAAAATTTTCCATTTCCAGTAGATGCTATGTCTTTAGTAATTACAAGCACACAAAGACGTTCATCGCGAGGAAGGTAATCAAGGTCTATTCGTAGAAGGGGAAACAACAGCACACCACATACATCGTCTGTTACTGCTGGTCAAGCAGTACTTCTTGGTGCATCAGAGCAATCCACGACTGGTCCATTGATGACAAATGAAAGTACGTCATCAGGTACAACTGGTCCTTCGATGGAACTTCCATCAACGCCCCCAGCTGATCCTCAGCTGGAACCTTCATCAACGCCCACAACAAACGGACAGAATATAGAAGAGATCGAAAACAGGTGTCTCGTGTGTTTGGATAGATGTCGAACCCACGCATTCATTCCTTGTGGGCATATGGTTATTTGCAGTGAGTGCAGAGCAGCGTTGTTACGTCGGGGATCTGTTGAGTGCATTGTTTGCCGCGCGTTGTTTACCTCCATCATACTTATTTCATAACGGAAATGTCCGAATTGCGGAGTTTCGTTTAGTTTTAAAAAGTTTGATTTGCGCTAAAAAGACCGCTACATTTTTAAAAATTGATTTAACCCGTGTTGTTTAGAACGATATTTATGAAATATTGTTATAAAAAGTTTTATCATTTTGTTTTAAGATTGCGACTAGATTATGTGTCTCAAAATCTCTCAAGCTTTAAGAACGCTGTTAATTTAGAATTGTTTACTTTGGCGATTCCATTGCATTTTCAGTTGTGTTAGTCGATTTCAGCGGGCATAATACTTAATTTTAAATGACAGATCAAAGTGATGGCATTATCGAGTCAAAATAAAAATTGACTTGATCAAATGATAGAAAAAAGTTCAAACACTTAAAAAGTTTGCGAGTTCTAATGTAAATTAATGATGTTACTAAAATATTGTTATAAAAAGTTACCTTTAGTTTGTTTTAAGATTGCGACTATAGTGACCATAGTGTCAAAAACTCTCGAGCTTTCAGAAGGCTGTTATTTTAGATCTGTGTACGCTGTTTACTTAAGAGACTCCGTACTTTTTAAATAGACAATTTCAGCAGGCTAATTACTTAATATTAAATGTGAGACCAAAAGTATATTGGCGTTGTCGAGTCGACATAAAAATTTCTCTAGTGGAAATAAATCTCGGAAAATCTTTGAAAACAGTCTGAAATTATTTTTGTCAGTTCGTATTTTTAGGTAAGGATTCGGAGGGGGCAAATATTAAAAATAAATTAATTTTTGACGTATTACTGTTCGACATTTGCTGACATTTTCAAAGTTTTATAGAAATATTTCAATACTTTCTAATAGTCAAATTAAAAAAAATCTGAAAAATAGATTTAATTAGTTTTTCTTTCCGGGAGATTTACATTAAAATAAATCAAGTCACATAAAAGTCTGAAAGAGGCTGAGAGAATGAAAATTTTTTTCAAAATATTCAAATATTTCCATAAATCTTTGAATATATCGAGAAAAAAGTCGTCAAGAATTTATTTATTTTTACCATTCATCCTCCCTGAATGAATTTCCTCCTGAGAAGAAATACTAGAAAAATAATTGCATATATTTTTGGAGTTTTTCAGATTTATTCAGAGATTTATTTCTACCAGAGTTGACTCGATCAAATAAGTTTAAGTCTTCGTATTAAGTGTTAAAAAGCGTATGCTGTGATATGAAAAGACGGATATTATTAACAAATTTTAAGAAGAAGTTTTGTTCACAGGTTATGTAGATTGCGCGAATACATCACAGTTTAAAGAACTCGTTTATCATGTTTTAAGAAAATTATTGTTTCAGTTTCAAACATTTGATTAGTATCAGAGTCGTGTATTTGGGTCGGATTGGCTCATCTGAAGTAAGCTCAACCAATAACTAATATATAGCATTAATTGAGCTGAGCTACGTCAACCCAATGCACTATTCTGATCAGTATTTTATTCCATTGCGTTTTAACGTTGCTTTCATTAAAGCCTTTACACTGCAGTTGCAGTTATACTTAACAAAAATGAATGCTCAATTTTGTACCTTTGTATCAGTTTTATTGTGAAGAATAAATTTTGAATTTAAAAAATTTTTCGACTTTACTTTTTTAACTAAAATTATTAACTCACCCTTGAAAGCCTTTTTTAAATCGAAACCTGTTGTGTCAAAAATTACAACCATTGTGGTAATATTTTTAAGATGGTTTAAATTGAAGAAAAATTTTAAATTGCAAGCGACAAATTCGATTTACATCACATTGGTTTTAACTTTGATAAAATATATTTCAATTAAAAAATAAGCTAAAATATTAAATTCAGTACAACATGTTTTTATGGTTTAAAGTTAAAAAAAGAAAATAAAAACTAAGGGAAATAAGTTGAAGTATCTAACATAGGAGAAATCATTGTAACGTGAATTGTTTTTCATAAGAATAATACAAATTTTTTTAAATGCAAATATATTTATTTCGAACATTTACAGTACAAACGACAGTGAGGAATAAAATCACGCATTTTATTTAAACTTTTTTTTTACAATACTCCTGGCGCCATCTCTGAATTGTTAGTAAAAATAACTTGGATATGGCCGAAAGCCTGAAAGGCTGTGTTCAAGTGGTCATATACATTTAAACAAATAGTTATGTTGGTACTACCAATAACACGAAGCTTGTTATAATTCGATTCGATTTCCTTGTGGTCGTTTTTAATTGTAATCTTTTAGATTGAAGTCTGTTTTATTGTGTTCATTTTAGCAGAGGCCAATCATACTGTGTTCAATTTATACTACAGCCATTTTGAAGTGTGTTCATTCAAACTGGACGTTGGTATAAACATGTTGCCGTTTCGACTGTCGTCATAATATTGTGCTCCATTTTGAGCGTGCTCGTTTTATCTGTGTTCGTTCAGAACCCGGCCTATTACTGGCAAGTTGTTGTGGTAAGTTTATATTTATCAATGCATTATGCATTATTTTTATTGATTGATTACTGTATAAGATTTTTCTTTTAATTAAATTTAGTTACTGGTTATGCTACCTACAAAGCAATATCTTTGGATCCCAAGAAATATTTTGGCTGTATTCAAGAAAAGCAAAACTACACTGCAAATTTTTTTGCTTACAAAAAGCAAAAATGGTTATTAGGATATTCTACAGAAATAAAGCATAAAAACCTCCGAATTCCTCCTTGTCAATTAAGTGCACAAGAATTAAAGAACTGTATTTTCATCGAATATGTTAGAGAAAGATAAAATATTCAAAAATAAAGATTCTGGCGACAACAATATTTAAATCTCAATATTTTGTTGAGAATTAAATTTAAATCATAATCATTGTAATTCCACTAAAAATATGATTTTTTGTGTTTTCAATTCATAATTATATAAAAAAGTCCTTTTTTCAGTATTCAAATTTATGTTTCCAAGTGAAATTTACACGAAGCTCCATAAACACCAGAACTGTTTGCAGTTGCTTTATTTTGTTCAGTTAACAAAATTTCATATGTTTGCCTCCATTTGATAACATTACACAATTTATAGTTAGCTCCTAATCATGTATGGTATAAATTGTTGTTTTCATGTTCGTCAACATTGTATTTTTGATTTAAAAATATTACATTTGTACGATTTCATTAAATAAAACTTTTTATTAATAAAAGTATTGATAATATTAATAATAATATTAATTAAGATTGGATTAATACTATTCTATTTACGTTATTTGAAAGGTCTAGTAGGATTTATTATTTCAAACATAAACACGAAATTAAATGATTTCGTTTCTCTAAATTTAATATTAAAATATTGTGCTGATAAAAGCGACGATCGAAACATAATTGTTCATAAATTATGATTTTTCATTACATTTTTTATACTTGTATATTTGATCTTCTCTCTGAAGTAGCAAACTTTGAATAATAAAAATTGCAATAAAATTATTGATATTGAAAACGATTTTTATATTTTTACTTGTCAGTAAAACTAAGCTATTTTCTGTATATATGGTTAATGAAGTTTATAAAAAAATAATTTTATTTCGACAGCTTAGACAACATTAATTTCTTGATCTTACTATAGTTTACATGGTAACAGCATATTCTATTCATTATAACGCAGTTTTTTATCATATTTTGCATTTTTAAATGAATGAATTTAGTAATTACATTTTGAGCGATTGAAGAGAGCATGAAAAATAATTAGAATAGGGCATTTAATTTTATTTTGAAATAGAGATAAATATCCATTTCAAATTCCTCACCTGTTTGTAATGTTTGCAACTTTTAAGATGTGTAAGTTAGTTCAACAGTTATGGGGTGTTTAATAACCAAACATAAAAACCTGAAAATATCATTATTTACGTCGTTATTTACATTAACAAAAGTTGAAGTTAATTATAAACAATAGAAAAAATCTTGTCGAATACAATTTGATCTTGGTTTTCGTCAGCGGTTATTTTAAAGGTTTAGAAATTGTCTGATTTTATCACTTTATTTGTCCGTTTGTATTGCAAAATGAAGTAATTACAAAAAGGATTTTCCATTGTAAATAGCAAATTGTGTGAATCTTCTAATGCATAGAAACCATTTAGGATGGAGGGATCAGGAAATAGTGTGGAGGATGAAAAAACCGAAAACTTGTACGAAATGGTTCGTAGTATTCTCAACAAACTCGCACCTGAGAATCTGCATACTCTCGTCGAGCAAGTTCAAAGACTTCGCATTGACAGTCAGGACAGGCTGGATGGTGTTATAAAATTGGTTTTCGAGAAGGCCATCGAAGATCCAAATTCCTGTGAAACATATGCACAATTTTGCAAAAAAATAGAAAATATTCAAGTGACCCAGGATTCTCAGGAATCCAATGCTACTATCTTGAGAAAACTTGTCATTTGCTGGTGTCAAAGTACGTTTGAAAGTCATAAATCTGAAGAAAATAACACAACACGGGAACTCCAAAAAGACATTATTGAGTGCGAAAATCCTGTAAGTTTTTTCAATAATACAGATTTATTTAATTTTTAATACAAAGTTTTTATACTTTTTGTACTGATGAAAAAATCCTAAATGCAATAACTTGAATTTAGCAAAAAAATGTATACATTTTTTTGTAATAATTTATTCAAGAATTGGATCTATTAATTTTTTTTATTATAATATATTATTATAAACTTTTACTTGCCCTTTTGTAGGAAAAGAGAAAAGAACTGCAGCTCAAATTAAAGGAAGAGAAAAAGAAAATACGATTGAAGTTTGTTGGAAACATCAAATTTATTGGTGAATTTTTCAAACTTGGTATGATCCCGAAGAAGATTATGATCTTTTGTATCGACCACTTATTCGATCACCCCAACGAGGAAAACCTCACATGCCTCTGTGAATTATTAACTACAATAGGAGAAAAACTCGAAGCTAAAGGATCTGTAAGTGTCTTTTGCATTTCCTTTGTCTATTTTTTTTCCAATATCATTTCAATGCAGTGTAATAATGATCAGAATTTTTTAATTCTTGAATTAATAAATCCAACAAAAGATAGAGTTATGTGTTTCAAGCCAAAAGGAAACTGAATCATTGCAATTGAACTGTAATTGTCATTTTATATACACAGAGCAAAGTTCTGTGTATAAAGTGACGGTACCTATCTCAGTATAGAAAATATTATGTTTTTATTATTTTTTATTCATGTCTAAATAATGACTGACATTATTTATTTCAATTTTGCAGTCATTAAAAGAATATTTCGCAAGAATGGGAAAGATTGCATGGGTGGTGCCTCGTTGTGAGTGCAACAACCCAAAAACTATTTCTGAAATCATCAAGGCGAAGATCCAGCGAAGCAGTGTGTTCAACCCACCGGCAAGTGCACTAATGGAAGAAGAATGTGACAGAGATCAGAAACATAACAGTATGATTTGGGCTTTGCTATTCTTTGGTTCCCTTAAATTTTGCTTCAGAATTTTGTTCTCCAATTTTTCTCAGTTAATTGTCTTTTTGTTCACTATAAACATCCTCTGTTTATGATTGTTTAAAATTTAGTTTAATTTATTTATTTTGTTTAAATGGTCAGAGAAAAATAGCATTAAAGAAATAAGATTTTAATAAAATGTTGATAGAAATTTGAGCGTCGTTCTGGTTACTGTTCTCTGATCATTTAATTATGAGTTTTTTTATTATCTATTTCATATTGTACCAAAGGCTATTCATGAGAGTAACAGTGAAAAAAGAAGCTCGCAGAGCATCTATTTTTCATGGTGCAAAATGTGCTAAAGAAATGTGGAAACATTTTTTTTTTGTAAAATGTGGACACAATTTTTTTAGGATTAAATGAATTTCAAATGTGATGTATAAGATGTCTATGGAATTTGACACATGACTCGATAAATTTGATCTGAAACATCTTAAACAAAATCCAGTTTGATCAACGACTGAAAATTGGTTATTTAAAATTGCTACCTTTTTTTGTTGATGTTATAGGATCAAATGAAGATGGGTGGTTCCAACCTGTGAATCGAACAAGACAACTGCTTACTGTAGATCCTTTTAAGGTGAAAAACGAACCTGTAAGTTCTTATCAAGTTTTAAATGTTTGTAATATGTTTCCTCAAGTTTTTCATGCAATTTGAATTTTTTCTCCTGTTTTACAGCCTGCAATTGATTTACCACTGGGCAAGAAAAATCGTACACAAGCATGTATAATAAAAATCTGCAGCCATTAGCATCCAAAAGTATTGCTTCAAGTAATAAATTCTCGACACAGGACAACTTCCTAGACCAATATAAAAGGATGCAGGCGCCGCCTATGCATTTCTCAGGGTAAATTTTGATTGCTTGTACATTGGCAGAAAAATTTAATCAACTTAATGTTAACTTAATTATTTTATTTTAGGGCAAGGTCTACTGGTCCACAATATAGATCAAATTATAATTCGAATCATGGTGAGTGTTCAGTTGTCCTATATTAAAGTATAATATTTTGAATAATATATTGAATAACATGATATAACTAAATCTAAGTTGTCAAATGTTTCTTCTTCTATAATAAAACTTCCTTCGAATAATAAAAAAATGGTTTACTTTTACAGACAGAAATAATTCAAGTATTGGGAGCCACCAGATGAACAGCAGTTTCTTGAATGGGCAGAGCAGCAGCATGTACAACAGCACACAAAGTCAAAGCATGCCAATGCTGTCCCCCTCGATGAAACTCACTACTGTTGATGGCCCAATGAACTTTCAGGCTCAGCCCCAACGAAACAAGAAGAAGAAAATGATGAAACTCACTCCACAAACTACCTATCAACCCAAGTCTGAAATCAGCCGCGAAGAAGTCGCGAAACTCGCGGAAGACATCATCAAAAACTATCTGTCGTCCAAGGATGCTGCAGTAAATAAATTTCGTTATCTCACAATAAAAATGATATTTTATATTTTTTTCATAAATCAAGAATTTTTTCAAAGTTATACAAAAATTTTTGCACGCTCCTTGGATCCATCTTTGATTTTCTTAGAAGATGCTGGAGTCATTGGCGTGCAAGAATGTACAATACTTTCTTACTAATTCAATTCATCTGTACTGAATTGGTAATTCAATCCAGTTTGTACTTCCAAGCTGGATTGAAAAGTGAACGTTTTTCTTCTTTCAAAAAGTTGAATCATTTTCGAACATTTGATTATATTGGTATTCAGTGCAAACAAAATAGTAAAAGTAATTGTATATTTACAGCCAGTACTGGCGATAGTTGCTGGAAAGATTAGTACCTTGAACGCTGTGGCGTTTGTCTTGGATATAGTAAATATTTGTTTAGAAAAAACAGCTCCAGTCAGAAAGACAATCGTTGCGTTACTTTGCAAGATGATGTCTTCGAAGTGTATATATGTTTCACATTTTATAGCCGGGTGAGTTTCCCAATATTTTTGATTAATTTATTCAACTGCATAGTAAAAGGTTCAAATCAAATGATGACAAAATTGTAAATTAAGAAAAGGTACCCAAACGTGGTAACTTTGTGTTGCTTAGTCAAAAGGATTCTGAAAGTTGTTCCAAGTTCTATGTAGTGTTACAAATTTAAGCATTCGATACATATATCTAATCAATAAATTTCACATTTTTCAGATTCAAAGAAATCTTCTCGATGGTTGAGGATTTAACTATTGATATTCCAAAAGTCTTAGATTACTTTGTTGAAATTTTAAGTAAGTACACGTTAAAATAAAAATTTTTTTTCTATTGATTTCATTTAATTATTTCTTATATTTAGATTTTACTTGAAACATATAATTCACTTTCAACAAAACAAAACTGGTGAAATGATTTTTATTGGTTTTTAGGTCTGCCAATCGCCCAAGAACTGATACCATTATCAAATCTCAAGAACATCGTACAAGTTTTGCGAAAGCAAAACGAGTCACTAGTTGGACATTTCTTAGGCATGCTTTTTAATATGCTGGCCGAGGAAAAGTCTCCACAGTGGGTTCAACAGAAATGGAGCCAAAGTGGCCTTCAGTGGAGCAATCTGATGGACGTTCGCAAAGGACAAGATGCTCAAATGGTCGCCAATTACGTAAGATTCAAATTTCACTTTTGCCAATGCTTAAAGATCAAGTCAAATTTTTTTTATTAAAAAAAAGTTATTTTTCTGAGATATTTTTCTAGCCAAAAGGATTCTGAAAGTTTTTTCATTAACGATCACCATTTCGTTAATTCTTTTTTTCACGTTAATTAACATTTTTCTATTTTCTTTGCAGCATTTGGAATTCCTCACCGATGGCCAAGTTGAACCAGGCACTGCTAATAAATTGGAAAGCTTTGAACAAATTCACGAGCAGCTGCTCAAGCTCATGAAGGAAAACAGCGAGAACAGCTTTAATGATATTTCAAGTTGGATAGTGGTGAAGAATTTTTTCCTCCATAGCCAATATTATAAATAACAAAATTAGGAGATTGAAATGATGTTTTTCATTCAGACTAGAGTTTCTGATTAACTTAATTGATGTTCATTCTTCACTGACAATCGAAATGACATTTTAGAATTACTGTTTTGTCGATTCAGATTACTTATTATTTCATGTTGTTTATTGCAGAAAAACGTGGGTGACAGAGGGAAGGAACCTCAATTTGTGAAAACTCTAGTGACTGCTATCTTAGAAACTTCCACTGGTAAGAAAAGTTCTATAACATCTGATTTCGACAAATTGAAAATTCTGTGTAACAAAAAAAAACAATGCTTCACATTTTGTACGATGATCCTTTTGAAAACAGACTAGAGTTTCTGAAAGTACTGTGCTTATAATTAGAACCTGAAATTGATTTCTGTTTGAATGGATAGTTTATTGACTAAGGCAATAATTAATAGAATTTTGTTGTAATGTTGTTGCAGGTCTGATGCTGAAAATCTTGGATAAGCTTCTCGATGATAACGTGATCTCAAACGAGGCGTTCTTACAATGGGAGACTGACAAAACCATTACCGAGCAAAAGGGCAAAGGCGTCGCAATCAAGTTGACTACATCGTTCTTTACTGCGCCCAAAGAGCCTGAAGATGATGATGCATTCGACGACGATGCGCAGCTGTAAGGTTCACTTGATAATAACAGTGCTCTTGTTGTATTATAGTTCTGGACAGGCGCCCCCCCCCCTTATGGAAATATACAAATCTATAAATAAAGAGATATATAAAAAAAACCCAAAAAGTATAAATAAAGGAGAAAGACAGACATATTTTAATAAACACAGAAAAAGATTTTGATATACACAGTTAAGGAACTGTAACTGTTAGATAAATGAGCTGAGATTCAAAGCAGCACATATAATTTTGTTATTGTAATACTTAGTCCAAGATTGTACCCTATTATAATTGAATAAACAAGCATTTTATATTATGAATAAAGATTTCAAACGTTTTATTTCCCAGACTGTAATAAAAATTTAATTGCAAAATTTCGTAGATGAAAAAAGTTTTTCCTGTATAGTGTAATAAATTGTATATTATTTTAAATTAAAATATCACAGGTAAAAATTTTTTCGGTTTTCATCAATCTGAAAAATTGTTTTTTTTACACTTTTCACAATTTCATGTTTACAATACATCCAGCTAGTTTTGACGAAAAAAATTCATTTCTAAAATATAATTTTTCATTAATTTTCAAATTTCGTTTTGCATTTAATTTAATAATTTGACTTTTGCAATGCATGCTGTGCACCTACTGTATTTCCAAATTACAGTATTTTTCATAATTGTGTATGAAAAAATTATTACTGAAATTAAATCTAAATTATTATATAGTAGATTTAGAATGCACTAGATTTTTTATTGTTGCGTAAATTGTAAGTGATTCACAAAAATTAATTAGAAGTGATTGTTTTCATGAGGAAATAAACAGCTGATATACCAAATATTCTTTTACAAGTCCCACTGCAGTCTGAAAATATTTCAATGTGAAAAACTGAACAAATTAGCATTTAGGGCAATATTTTTTAGTTGTGCTGAGAAACCCTAAAATTGGTGCCTGGATTTAACTACTTCTGATATTACTAATTAATTCAATTTTTCAATGGTCCATTAATTATAATAATGGTTATTATATCTACAGTGTAATAATAAGATATAAAAAACTAGAAACTACGATTTTTGACTGCAAAAATCTAGGGCGTACAAATTTACAAAATATATAATATATAAAATACAAATACAAAAAAAAGTGACCTAAGTTGAATAGCCTGGATATACTCAAATAATTGTTTATAATATTATATATTAATATATTTTTTCCATAATCTAATAATAGTCATACAATGTAAATGAAAAAGCTATGAATATAATTGATTAAGTAATTGATTCATACAAGTCTCCAGATGAATTGAAATTAATCACATTTTTCTTCATACTAACTTGATTGTCAAGAAGAAAATCAAGTTTTCGATACGGTAATCTACTGCGCATGACGGACAATATTTTATTTCATAATTTCAAGTAATATAAAGTTCCAACAAATTAACGTCAAATGTGTTTTGCCAAAAAACTCATACCAATATTAATTGTAAATAAATAATTTTATTTGGACAGCTTAGAACACATTAATGCACAATTTTTCATCCTGCATAGCTTCTTTTTTTCATTTTTTTAAATTCGATTATTTTTTATTAATTTAAATAATTAGATTTAATTATTGCATTTTAAGAGACTGAAGAAACACTAACAAATAGAATTGTGGATTTAATTATATGGAAATGGATTAAAATTAAATAACCATTTCAAATTTCCCGCCTATTTGTAATCTTTGCAACTTTTATCATGTGAGTTGATTGAACTGTTGGTAACAGTTATCCACAGTTATCTTATCAACTACTGTAAATTCACTTTGGAGTACGATTCAATTTATTTTGGAAAAAAATATGACTAAAATTAAAACTAAGTTATATTATTTTTAGAATTCACTATATTTTTGACTGATGCCTAAATTGAAAATGAATTACAAACATTAATTAGACAGGGCTTATTTTACAAATAATGTTAAAGTGAAAGAATTGTAGCAAAAATCTTATTTCCTTTTTAAAGAAAAGGAATTTCGTAACTGGTTTGCAGTTTGCATTTATTTTCATAATCTGCTTTTTATTTACAATATCCAATGCGTTACAATGGTTATAGGCTGCAGAAATCCAGGACATACAAAAGACCCAAGTTGACCCAAAAACAAATAACTTGCAAAAAGTGTTGAGTAGGTTAAATAACTGCAAATATTTTATGTTTATACTTTAATAATAATTACAATATAATGAAATATCTATAAATATAATTCATTAAATAAACGTTTCATACAATTCTGCAGATAATTTGAAATTTAGCACATGTTCCTTTATACTAACTTAAGTTGAATTATTTTACAATGCGGATGATCAAGAAGAAATTCAAGTTTTTAATAAGAAGTTAATCCATTGTGCATTATGGACAACGAGAACAGTGACAAAGCCACGATCATCCTAAGCTACAACAATGATTTTTATCGTCGACATTTTCATCAAATTCGCAGTTCTTCAAATATCAACTAGTTTATATTTATGAAAAAAATCAAATTCGAAATAGCACATGTAGGGTCAGACGGGGTAATAATGATCAAAATGGGGTAAAAATGATCAGTCTATTTTTGCAAAAAGAAACAATAAATATTTATATTTTCAGCAAATTTATAGTTTTGTTCGATATATATGACCTTCCTCTTTATGACAATTCATTCAAAATCTTGTTTTAATGACGAATGAACATAAATTTTCAATTTGATCATTTTTACCCTGTCTGACCCTAAATTGGAATTAGTTATCGACAAGATGACCGACAACTCACAAGTCGTAGGAATGTCAAAGATTTTTCAATGCGCAAGCCTTTAGACTATAATGTTACTCTCGTTTTTGCTCTTATATTCTAAAGCATGTTTATTTCTCACTTCGTATATTTTGGATACTAGGATCTGACATAAAGGAGTTAAAAATGGACAATTTAACAAAATATTTAATTCACAATTAACCCCTCATTGGTCGCGTCATAGCAAAAAATTTCACCGAATAGAGAAAATAAAGTGGCTTGTAAATTAGAGTAAAAATGACACTAAAAAATACGCGACCACTGAGGGGATAATGATTCCCCGTTCGCGACTTATTCTTTTTCTCCAAACTATTAGATTAGATACATTAGTCTTGAAGTGTACAGAAAAAACAGTACAATATGTTGGATCTCATTATCCTAAATGATCGTTTAAGCTACATGGAAGTAAACTCGCATTTTGTTTTTCAAACGTTGCTCTGGACTTTCTCAAGAGAGTATAATGTAATCAAACTGTATTTTATCGTTGAAGCTCAGCAAACCAAGGCCGCCCATGGGCATGTAATCCGAGTAGAATATATTAATTTCCGACGTTTGCCTATATATATGGTCAATAATTTCATAGTCAGAAAAGTTACTTGTTCTTAAGTTCTGAAAAAAATACAGTAAATTTTTCTGCGAAAAATGTCATTCAATTTATATTTTATTAAACAGAAATCATAGAAGTATTTATTTAGCAATAAAATAATGTTGAACAATTTTCAGAGGTATATTCTATAGTAATGACTTTGTTAAATGGTATAACAAAAATTTGCTTGAAACTTTTTTTCTCTCTTGAAGAAAGTAAAGGCACATTTCTTTCAGTCCTGTTGCTGATGCCTTCTTTCAACGTGTCGAAGCTCTTATTATCAGATTCATTCTGCCCATTTTCTCTACTTTCAACAACTTCTGGAAAATAAAAGGTCGATATCTAGTTCTTTTTTTTCGTCATATATATTCAACTATAAAAAATTCCCATATAAATATTTGTTACAATGACTTTTAAAGAGTGTAGGGGGGGATTCAAAAATTAAGTTTACATCCAATAACAAAAAATCAGCGAACAATAAATTTTGCTAAAGAAATGTGTAATTGTAAATTCTAATCATACTCAGATAACATTCATTCGGAAAAGGTGACTTTGAATTTTTATAAATAATTTATTAGTGAACGATATTTGGAGAAAATTTACTTCAGAAGTTTTACCTTTCGCTTGATCATAGGACGTTCATATTATATAGGATCATTATTTTATGATTAACCTTTGTTATTAAAGAAACGTTAATAAAAATTATATTACAATACAAATAAAAAATCTCTTACTTCATAATTAAATGTTCCAAAGTTAAATGTTAAACTAAAATCATAAAAAAA
>JABFPD010000079.1:0-16630 GCA_022817545.1 Cremastobaeus sp. ZL-2020 | reverse complement strand
TATTTCAATACAAATAAAACAAATTTCAAGAAAAACTTAGAATTAAATTAAATTCAACTTAATGAAATCGCTCGTTCCAAGAACTGTAGCGTGTGTCCAGTGATGTTAAACTGAGGACATTAATAAAATTTAAATTTATTTTTTGTTAGTTTGACCCCACTAAATTAAACACGTTTCAGAGTTTTAAAGACATGAATTTTGAACATTAGAATAAATGGCACAACAAATTCATGCACGAAAATACAAACACGCTGGAACATAAAAATATACGACACCGGAATTTTTGACACCGAAAATTTGACCTTTTAAACTTTCAGCACCGGAAATTATGCATCAAAATTTTATGCATTACAATTTTAAACACCAGAATTTTTAGCACCAATCATACGATTACTGAAAATTTCAGCACATAAAACTTGAATAGAAATTTTATTACTGGAATTTCAAGCATCGGAAATATTAACACCGGAAATTTACACACCGAAAAATTGAGCACTCGAAATTTAAGCACTAAAGATTAATTTACTGGAAATTTCAGCACCGGAAATTTAAACGCTGGAAAATTGAGCACTCGAAATTTAAGCTTCAAAGATTCGTTTACTGGAAATTTCAGCAACAGAAATTTAAATACAAAAATTTGATCACCGGAAAATTGAGCACCAGAAATTTAAGCACCGAACATTCGATTACTGGAAATTTCAGCACAGGGAATTTACACAACGGAAAATTGAGCACCAGAAATTTAAGTCCCAGAAATTAAACACCGAACATACTATTATTAGAAAAATTGGGAAGTATCCAATTTTTACTTGTTTAGTACCTATTTCTACTTAGATTTTGATATGATTTCAAATTTTTGACAATTAATAACACCACGCCGTTCAATATATTTATCAATAATACATTAACTAAAATTAATTAATAATAAAAAAATAAATTTTGGGTATTTGTACAAATTTTTTGGCCATAAGCGGAAACAGGTTTATACAAACTTTGTGTAAATCGTTTGCATAAATAGTGGTTACCAGCGATCAGTATCACATAAAATTACGTGCCCTACTGGTGAAGTTAATGACCTTGATTAAGACCGAATGAAAAGTACTATTGGGATCATGTCTAGGCAAAGTGTATAAGATGCAATGTGCAATAGTGCATTTTTTGCAAATATTTATTTTTTGCTGTAATTATAGATTGATTTTATGGAAACTCACTTTTGAACATTGAAACTCATACACTTTGTTAAGATATACAATTCTCATAGCACTTTTCATCCAGCTCTAATCAAGGTCATTGAAGTACACACAGGAAAATTGAGCATCCAAAACTTCAGCACCAGAAACGTATGCACCAGAATTTCAAACTCAAACAATTTTTGTGAAAAAAAAGGAAATTTTGAAATAATACACATTTTGGCATTGCCTGCTTCGTATTTCAAATTGTTACTTACATAAAAAATGATTCAGCTTTCTCATGGCTCGATGCAAAATATGTTCAATTTAATTTATATCTCAACTTAAAATAATGTTTTAATTAAAAAATGTATAACATATTTTGAAAAAGAATATGCTGGCGAAATGATCAATGACGCGACTGTTTGAAATATTTTTTAAAAACCTATTTAATCATATTAAACTGGACCCCGACATCCTTTTCGATTAATAAGGAAGGAAGGAACTTCAATTATTCTACAAATTCGGATAATTTATAACCAAAGAAGATAGTTTGTTCTTCAAAGTTTCTGTTGTCTGGTAATAAGTACAATATTGAAGTTTGTTACATGAGGTATGTCATGACGCATGTAGAAAAAAAATCTAGAGGTTACACATTTAATCAAATTAAAATTAATGCTTCATTTTAACAGGTTTCAATAAATACATGTTTATTTAATATTTTATATAAGAATAATAAATTTAACAATTTGTTATATTTATGAAATTTAATAACACGTTGTCCCATCCTTATGGAATATAAATTTCAAGTTTGGATTCTATGACTTCCCGACATATTGGACAATTCTTCGGTGCAATATTATTGCATTCGTCACAAAAGCAGACGTGTTTGCACGGAATGTTAACAAATGTTGCTATCGATGAGAAGCAAATCACACAGTCTCCATTAACTGATCTTCCTGTTGGGGTAAGTGATTTAACTGAAATAACAGGCACTGGTTCTTCATTTCTTTCCATAAGGTAACCATAGTCATCGTGGGGTGTTTGAAAAAGCTCTTCGTCATATATATATTGCCCTGGAAAAATGAAATTTTATTACATGTCATTTACGCAAAAACAAAATGGACATTAACGCCGCTTATCAATTACGGCGTCAGTTGTCCGTGAAGTACACGAAATCTAGATACCAGCATGTAAGAATAGATTATAATGTTCGTTGAGGATTCTGATCAAAGAGCAAGATGTCAAAGCGAGACAACAACATGAAGAAAGTCTAAATCTGTTATCACAATTTTTCGATAAGAAATTTATCTCATCTTTGTAAAACATAATGTTTACACTGATTTACTAAGTGTAAGACTTTACTAATTCACTATTGAGAAATAGTCTTGTATAACAATTTGAGTTGATGTAATTTTGCAGAGTATTATTGATTCAGAAAATTTTTTTGTATTTTAAACACATATAAAATGTGATTCAAAAAAACAATTACAAAAATTCATAAGTGATAAATAAACTTTTCTTCCTTCATTTTCAATCAAAAAATTTATCTAACAAGTTGTACAAAAATGTTGTAGTTGAAAGGATAATCAAAACATTAAAAGCTGATTATTTATATTTACATTAAAATTTGATATTCAAGTATAAGATTCATTAATTAGGGTAGAAAAAGATACTTGAGTTGTATTAATATTGAACACAAATTTTAGCTTATGTTATATATATACCTATAATTTATAAAGAGATTGTACATAATATTTACCAGGCCGTTTATTTAATCGGCGTCTTTTACGCTTTGGATATAAAACTTTAGCTTCAACCTCAATTTGTGGAACTGAAACAATACATAACTAATTCTATAAATCAGCAAAAATTATTATAGGATGCAAAGAAAAAGGTTAGAATACTGGAAGGTACAAATATGAACAAAAAATGATAGATAAAATGATAATTATAGATAGTTGTCTTACCTATACATTGCACTGGTTCGTTTAAATTCTCTGGACTGTAAATTTCAGCAGTTTGTGATGGTTTGTACTCTGAAAAAATATATATTAAAAAAAGAAAATTAATAGTTGAAAGTTTTCGTAAAATATTCGTACCAGTCATAGGAGGAAATTGGTGAAGAAATTTCGCATTCTCGCTGTCGAAACTGCTTAAAAATTCATCTAAATTTATGCTGCAAAATAATGATTTAATTAGTACTAATGAATTAAATAATCGTCAAGTTAATATCATATACAACATAAGATGATACCTCTTTTCTTTTATCAGCTCATTTTGCCTCTCCCTAATGTATTTAGCACGTCTTATGTTATCCACTCTTTGTACTCGACGGTAGTTTTCATTTAAAAATTGTGAACAGTGTTTATTCAATGTGAAACTCATTTGGTCTGAAACAACAACGTTGATATGAACATAAACACAAACAGAAATTTGAATAACTGAAATTATTACCCAAAAACGTCCACACGTCAGGACGAATTGAAAATTTTACTCGGCACGTGATGTCAAATTCTTCTAAATAATCAGTTAAATTTAAATCACAACCATAAAAACTGATTTTCGGGATTGCAGGTACCCATATTTGTCTATATGCAGCTAAGAAGAGCTGCAACTTATCTTTCACAGCTTGTTCAAGGCATCCCGGTGATCCGTTTTGTATCAAACACATTTGATCAACGTTAATTTGAAAACTGTCAAATGATTGTTTGAACATATCAGGTGGTAACAATGCCATGTTCAGTATGGTTTCTAATAAATTTCTCTCAATGGGAAGCTTCATGGTACCCCATATTTCACTCATGACCTGTAATATATTTTATAATATTTATTATTTGCTAATTAAACGAGAAGAAAAAAATAATAATAAGAATCTTATTGTATTTGAATTACACAATTTTCACTTTTTTTGTAAGTCTATGATAATGAACAATCTTGATTGAAAATTTGAAGTTTTCAATTAATAAGTGATATTTATCACTTATTAACATTTTTTAATGAAAACTGTTTATATCAAATGTCAGGTTACCTTCTTATAATGATACCACGATGACATTATTGAAACATTTGGAAATGCTTCTTTCAAAGCGTTAATTGTTTCACTGTCAAAGTCCATGTATACTGTGGCAATATTTCTTTGTAGTTCAGGACAAATTCGGCACAACTCTTGAAGTACCTTGTCAATAGCATCTTTGCTTTTTTGTTCAAATAAAATAAATGCTGATAATGTCATCTAAAAAAAAGTACGCACACATTCAGAAATGTTGGCCTTCAATTGCGAGTTAACGCTTTCGTGCTAAAGTGCTCAACTGATATCACCCATTAAAATATTGAACAAGTAAGCTTTAGCCAAATAACTATAAGTAAAGTCAAAGAATAAAATTCAAAACAATTTGATTAAAACATAAAAATATTATCATAAAAAATGTCGTGAAAACTCATCAACGACAAGAAAAATATGATCAGATTATTTAGTGACACTCTTGAAATATTAAAAGCGAACATTATTTACCTTTTCTTCATGTTGAATTAAGTGAATGGTCATTGTTTCACTTATTATTGAAGGCGGTGTAATCTAAAAGATTTTAAAATGAATTTGAATATATAATATGATATTGATAAATCATTACTTAGCCATTTTTAAATATTACTTAATAATTTAATAATAGAATTTAATAATAGAATAGGAACATTTTTATTGTTGTCCAAACTTTTATTTCATTATTGTTAGTATAGTTTGATATTTTTTTTATTTGTTATTATTGTTTTTGGAAAGCACCGACAAAAACTCAGATGAAAGAGATTATTAAAAACTGTATATAACTACATAGTCATAAGTTGTTTCTAACTCAGAATCTTACCAAAAAACTTCTGTGGATTGCTACTTCAGTACAGTTGAACAGTGATTGTAAAAGTTCCTCTTTGGATACGATTATTATAGCACTCCCATCATCAGCAATGGAGAAAGTGTTTGATAAATCTATACTTCTATGATAATTTGTCATGACCTCTACAAGATCCGCGAATTTCACCGGATTAGGTGGTCTCGCACGCTTCCTTTCATATGACATCCTTCGAAGCATGGAGTCTTCACATATTTGTTTACCTATTTCTAAATTCCTGTATGTATAACAATAAATATTTATAAATTTTACAAATACATATTTCAAATTATTAGTTTTATGTTTAGAAATTTGATTTGAAAATTTGGAAATTGCTAAAATCGTTATTTGTGCAGGTCTGACAAAAATTACATTTTATTGTTTAATGTAGCGAGATACGAAGCAAGATGTTAAGAAATATGGTATCAACAATAATACTCACCTTTCTGTAATTTCTGAAAAAATTTGCTTCAAAGGCTTATTTGTATGTCTGGCTTCACAGATCATACTACGCTGCATTAAATTAATCTGCACAATATTTTTATCTGCCAAATCAATATGAGGTTGTTCATTTCTCTCTAGTGTGCCATCTTCTAAAAGTTTAATTGTGGCTTTACATCCCATTCTAACTCCTCGATATGCGCATCGATATATACCATTATTGCGACTGTCTTTACTATAAGTGAAACCATCTTTTGTAGGAATAGGTTTATTTCTTCTCAATATAAAATCCATATTTGCTTAAACATAAAGAATCCTGTAAAATGAGATCTATAACATGTATCATATTTGTGTAGTGTGTGCGAGCTCTGGCGCGTGTTTGTTTGTGTGAGTGTGTTTATATATATATATATGTAAAGGCAATTTTATTAAAAGGATTCTGTGCTGGAATGAAGATTTCAAAACTGCTGTCACTGCTCGTTTTAAAAGTTGAACAGTATTGAAATTTGAAGAATTCGACAATTAGAGAAATTTATCAACAAGATTGAAAATTACACGTACATTATGTATCTATTGTAACATCGTTGAAAATATTTTGTAAACATGATTTAGACTAACAGAATATATTATAGATTTTATTTTGAACTTTTCAAATAAAATTGCAGTTCTTGTTTAAGGTCAAACAAATTTAATTCTAAATTAAAGTAAATAATAACACCTACAAATAAATATATTAATCCATTTTTTGTATATAAAGATTGAATACTAGAATAAAAATGTTTTATGAAGAGATTTCTTTCAAATTTCAAACAAAAATATAAACCAAAGGTTCAGAGTCTTATTTAAACCTATGAAAATTTCATGTTTATATATATATATAACAAGTTCAGCGTAATTTAGGACTTTCTTTTGGTTACATGTTATTTTCAAATTGTTTATATTTGAAACAACTGAATTGTTTTAGCACATTGATCGTTATCAATGAAATTGTGTAAAATTGTACGTAAACAAATTTTAAACAATGATTACCTCACTTTTTGCTGCAAACTCTATTTTGTTTTTCTATCTACTAGGAATTATAAAGCATAAAACAAGTAACATGTCATATATATAACCTTTTGATTTATATATTTTTGGTGGATTCAGATGTCGAAATAATATTTGTCTACAGAAAGCACTTCTTATTATGTCATGTGAATGTAGAGCACATTTGTAAGGCACAGACAATTGTTGACAATAGTTCCGAAAGCCATCACATAAGACATTGCAATATTATTGTTGATACTTTTGGCAGGGCTATTGCACTTTGAACAGTGTAAACTGGTGGGAATAGCAGGGAACAGATATCCAAAGCAGATGGCACTGAAATCGCATACGGTATCACAGACTCACAGACGCTAGCATGACTGTGAACCCAACGGCGTCCGTATAGACGTCGATAAGGTAGAGACACTCAAATTGCAGCGAAGATTCAGCGCCATCTAGTTCAAATATGTGCTTAAATTTTTGGAGTGACGGTCAACAATGGAATGAAAACATCGTGTAATATAATAGCTATCAGAACCGAATTCCATGTTTTGTAAATGTATTATTTATTTGTAATGATATATGAATTTATTTGATTTCAGTAAAAACAGTAAATTATTGAAATATAAATTTCAATAAAAATAGAAAAACAAAACAGAGCTTGTATCGACGAGAAAGGTAATCATTTTTTCACATGGAATTTTGCAACATTATTACCGATAATGAACAATATATAAAAACATTTAAGACGATTAAAATCTAAACATTTTGAAAATGATTACATATAACGGAAATAAAACGTCGCATAATAGCGTAGATATTTAACATTTCAATATATATGTTTCCTAATGATAAAAAAGAGCTTTCTAAAATTGTTGAATATATTTAGATATAAACATTAACATTTTTCATTCTAAAATAATAATTTTTAACATTGCTTAAATAGTTTCGGATAAAAATGTTGATTTGTAATGAGCATTGTTAGTTGGAGTAACTGTTATAAAATATGTTTACACATATTATGTTAGTTACGGCATCAAAATATAATTTTTTATCTTGTTACTAAATTTCTTTAGTGCGGCCCACGTTGTAAATGTACAGAACTACTTATTCGGTTATGAGCGCTCGTTTAAATATTTAATTTACACGCAAAACATTCAGTGACGTGTATATGCAGTATAGTCAATGATTTAATTATAAAATTGTAATACAAATATAACATTTTCAAATACAATAAATAAAACTTGCATGAAATATATATCCTTATATGAAGTAATAAAATAATCGTAGATCCATTTTCTATGTTTTGATTAATTATTCAGTGATAATGTGTTTTTCTTAAGTGATAATTAATGTTTAATATTATTAAAAATCTTTTAACGTAAATAAAACCATTATCTATGTACTGAAATTACTTTTTAAAAATATGTTAAATATATTTAATATATTTAAATGTTAAGCTATAGCTTAACAATAAAGAGGCAAATTTTTCAAAATTATTCCAGCATTTAGCAGCTCGTATCCTATCTGTTACTCCCTATTAACCCATTTATTCACAATGCCCATTATAATGGACACGTCATAATTTTCGTTGTTATTCGATAATTTAATAATTAACCCGTAATTAGTCGCATGGAGCCTGTGCCAAGCCTATTTTGTCGCAGGCGCCAAGCCCATTTTGAACTACGATATCTTAAATAATACAATATTTGCACGTTTGTCCTTCTATGTATTCGTCAAACAATCTTTTTTTCACAGTTTAAAAATAAATTTACGTCGAAACTCACTATAATAATCTTGAAAATAATAAATATCTAAAGCGATGCATATAGATTTTGGCGCCTCTTAGGCGCCATGCGAGTGTTGGCGTAACTTCGTTCAGAACGCTCAATCATGATTTAGGGGTCTATTATTGAGATGATGTCTTTGGAAAAGACATATGTCGGCCACATTTATTGCTATGAACGACATATGTCTTTTCCAAAGACATCATCTCAATAATAGACCCCTTAGTGTGTTTGGTGTTATGTTTTTGACTTGGACATATCGCATTATAGATTAAGACACCTTAGTAAAAATCAGACTTATATGGTTAATTATGTTTTCATATATGGCCCATATATGAAAACGTGATTTTCATGTATGTAATTTGTGAAAATCATGTATGGCCATATATGATAAACTGTAATTTCATATATGTTTAAAAACAAGTCCATATATGGCCATATCTGAAGGCCAAGAAATCCATATATGTTTTCAAGCTTTCCATCTATGAATTCGTCAAAATGTCCCATATATGCTTTCTTTTCTACTAGGCGCCATGCGACTACTTATGTAAAAAAACAAGCGCGCCTAATTAAGGGTTAATGTAATTAAAAATGAAATTTTCAAACAATTTTTTTAATTAAAACTTGATTTCAAACTTCGGAAAATGCAAATTGACATTAAAAAAACGACCAAAAAAATAACGAACTAATAATCGTGATTTAACGAGTTAATACAAATTATTTATTTACCTACTATTATTTTTTGATATATATTGCACCATTTTTCAGAAATCAACATGCTAATTGATAATCAAAAATGCGATATTTTTTAGTTCCTTCTCTGTTTTTTTTAAATCAGTTTTTTATTTTAGATTATGGAGAAAATTATTGGTAAAGGTGGAAAGCCAATATATGCTTTTAAAGGATATTCATATTATCGAGATGCATCAAATAACTATATTTATCGATGCTCTAAACGGTCTTATTCGTATGGTTGCAAGTGCGTTGCATATGAAGCAGAAGATGGTTCGGTTCAAACTGAAGGCTTTCATACCGATCTGCCTAATGAAGATATTGTATTGATAAATCAAATGATTGAAGAAATGAAGTGCCGAGTAAAAGAAACGACTGATGATGTTAAAAAAATATTCGATGATGTTTGTCGAACGTACGTATATTTAAATATGTTTAATCAGTCGAATGTTTAATTTATCTACGAAAATAGATGAACCATTCAATGTAAGGAAAGTGATTTTTGAAGTAATGATAGGATAAACTAGCGAGTGTAGGGTAGAATAACGAGTATATTGTTAGCGAGTAACGCAGACAGAATTATAGTATTATCCCGCAAAGAACGTAAGTTTCTGGAACGCAAATAATTCGTAAAAGTAACGTCGAAACGTATTTTTTATGTATCATTTACGTTCTAGGAACTTATGTTCTTTGCGGAATTAGACTGCATTTACACTAATTAGTAATAATTTTCTAAAGATTGCAAGTTCCAATCAGTGGTTAGTTTAAAATTTTGTTTTTCAATTGGCTATGATATTAGAATATAAGTTTAAATTCATCATAAAATATTTACTCAAAATATGTCCTTGTTGCTTGAGTGCCAGTTTTTTAAAAAAGTTTATTCACTCAATTGTATATGATAAAATTTAATACATTGATTTCTGAATATGATTATCCGTGTGTGAGTTCCCATAGGTTTTTGTCAATGTTACGTGTATTCATGCGTTACAAAATGTTGATTTAAATTATTTAAACTATTATAAACAAGAATGGAATAAATATCGAAAAAAGTTGCATTTTTAATAAATATATTCGAACAAGTGGATATGTGATTAATATTTCATTCAATATGAAATGAAGCAAGTGGATATAATTGATAGAAATTAAATCTCATTGTCTATTAATATAAAATTGAGGCGTTCATTGAAAGAATAACCGATTAGGGTACACTTTTTTGAGTTTCTATGTGATACAACTGTTATAAATTTAAAATCTGTAATGAACATAATTGTAAGGTGAAAAATAATATTCTCGAGAATATAAGAAAAAATAATGGTGCATTATGTTTTAGAAATCCTACTGTAGGCCAAAAAATATCTTTTTCTCGTTTGAAAACAACATTATTCGAGGAGAGACGCAAAGTAAGACCTGCGTTACCATCTACAATGGCGGCTTTACATGAAATGTTACGAAATTATGTACCTGTTAGTGGAATTTACAAAGGAACCGCAATATCTGCAGACAGGGGCTTTGCTGCCATTTTTAGTACAGATAGTCTTCTCGAGGAATTAAATCAAGCCGAAGAAATATTAATAGATGGAACCTTTGCTGTAAGAGTACTTTTAAGTTGTCATTACACAGTAAAAATATAAACGAGAATTTAGTATAGAATGTATTTACATTCGAGTTTACAAAAGAAATATTAGAGTTTGGCATTTATAGTATAGACAATATAGAAGACTGACTGCTGTGTGATATAGATATCTCGAAAAATGCCGCTGACAGAACCAAATTTACTTTTGAAAATAGAGTTTAAATATTTTTATATACAAATCGAATATATAGAAAACGTAGATTTCTGGTATCTGAATTCTGCAGGTATGAATTACGAGTTGTCTTCATATTGTTAAGCGTATGAATAAGCGGAGTAAAAGTGTCCACTTTTACTACGCTTGTAAAGAAAAGCAATGTATTCAACTACTGGACACAGCAGAAGCTTTTCCCACTCATGAAAAGGGTCAGCACTCGCTTCGCTCGTGCTATCTTTCTCAGTGGGAAAAGCCTCTGCTGTATTCATTAGTTAAATAAATTATGTTTACATTAGTACAATTTAACGTTAAATTATTATTCATACAATTCTAATTTTATATATAAGTAACCATGACAAGATTTTTTATAATAAGTTTGGTTTTTGCCTGAGATTTGCTTCACAGAATCACCTCGATTCAAAGTATATTTATGTTTTCTTTCAGCATAAAAAAATTAAAGTGTAGATCTAATAACTTGTCCAAATGTATTGAATAATGAAAAATTTTTTAAATTACTTTATATTTATTCAAAAAATAATTAATCTTGTGCGTCATAACTCCATCTTCAATTTCTATAAAGAATTTCCATAAGGAATTTCCTTAAGAAAATTCCTTAAAGAAAATTGGTATACTTCCTTTTGGAATTTAATTTCCATATGAAACTAAAAGAACAAATCTATAACTAGGAATCGAACTCAACATCTTTGTCGTGTGTAGCCAAGAGTCTAATCGATAGACTATACGAGTTCCATGAAGACTAATAAGATTTAGGTAGAACTTGTGAATTATGGCTCAAGATAAAGACAGACTGTATAAGTGTTATTCAGAGCGTAGTCTTCAAGATGCTTTTATATTGTAGCGGTTGGACTCTTGGCTTCATACGGCGAAGATCTTGAGTACGATTTGTACGAGAGGATTATTTTATTTAGTTTCATAAGAAAAATCAATAAGGAAATATACCAATTATCCTTAAAGAATTCCCTCATGGAAATTCCTTATGGAAATGAAAGACGGAATAATTCAGCTTCAAACTTTTGACTTCCATTTGAAATGTTTATAAATACATGTTGCAGCATACTGTTTTTTTGAAAATAATATTTAGACGACACTTTTCTCGTCTGCCCGTAAGGACTGTTTCGACAATCCCTAAAGGAATTTTTTTATACGTCTGTGACTTGCGATCGATTCCTGATTAAATCATTTTTATTTTCTAGTGTATAGGAGAATTCAAGGATTTTTTTTGCTATATCAATTTTTCATATACAATTTTATTATGGAAACTCAAGATTGAGGTTCATTAACCCTTCAACAATAGTTAAACTACCGCGTGCTTCATCTAAGCACTCACTAGAATTTCCAGAAAAATTGGCTAGATTTAGAGCAAAAATTGAAAAAAACATTGTTTTTTTTCATTAAAAAAAACAAACACTTTTATTGTTCATTATTTTATATTAATAATTGTATAAATTTGAAATTAAATTTTAAAATAGCAGTGAAATTATTTCAACTAACGGAAATATCACGAATACACTCAAAAAATAGTTTGTTTTTTCCACTTAAAGCAAGTGGAATCCTCTCACTGTGAACTGAAATTACTTTGAGCAGACATTTTTTTAGAGTCAACATTAGAAAAGTTTAAACATTGTCAAAATTCGTACGAGGAAACATTACAGTTACAGTTTCCTATATGCAAGACATTGATATTATGAACAATTTTCTTTCTTGGGTTAATCGTCAAATGTTTATAACAGGTTACACCCAGAGTCCCGAATGTAGCTCAAGTATACGTCATATACGTTACAAATAGAAATAAGGTAAGATTAATTCTTAATAATTCCAATCAAAACTATCTTAATTTTGATTTTTCGTTTACATTCTATTGAAATGATACCAATAGTAAGTTAAAAAATGAATGTTGTAAATACACTGTAAATTATACTTTCGACAACTCATTTTTCCATAAAAAATATAAGAAAATGAAAAATTGTTTTTTGTACAATGGAAGTAACCATGTTAGCTACGGGTTAATATTCAACTCATCAGGAAATTTATTAAAAATACTTGAAAAACTTTTATTTTATTAATCCGATTATGTTATTATATAGGGAATTGGCGTTTTATATGCATTGTGTTCGCAAAGAACAAAGCTATTGTATAATGCTATGTGGCAAAAAATCTGCGGGTTATGTGGGATGTTGGTTTCATTTTTGTAATGTAAGCGTATATTCTTTATTGTCTCCTTTTTCCCGTGTATTAATCGCTTATGAACGTAAAGTTCACCGTTAAAAACTTTCAAAAATTTATATAAATTTGTTGAAATCATTTTTGTATGAAAAATTATAAATGCTGTGTACAGAATTTATTTATGAAACTAGTGTCAAAAAATCGGAGGCAACAATGGCAATTTTCTGTATCATGTTTCAAAAAATTCTGTACCTGTAAGTGCACATGTGATTGTATTTGCCAACCTTAACAGCTGCAATAAAAAAACCTAACCATTGAGCCTATCCTAACCATTGAGTCTATCGTTTGGTCAATCGTTCCATCGCCAACGTGCTCTCAAGCAATCTGGTGTGATATTTTTTTCACTTTTTCCTCAAATATATAGTCTGTATATGTTTTGTTTTTTCTAGGGTATTTTTCTCAAAACATAATTTTGTACCAATAAGTGTACTTAATTTTTTGAAACATCGTTTTGAAATTTATGAAACATGTTACATGAGTTTACGTACCGAGTTTTTTTTTATAAATTTCACGTAAAAAATTTCTGTCATAGTAAATACTGCATTATATTTAACGGTGTTCTGTTATATATTTAAAAATTTTTTTGTACATCTGCGTTTAAAACTCGTAGTTTTGTGCTTGTTTGGCGAATCTAATAACAACCAATCAATAGGCATGCATAAAGTCTTTATGCATCGATTTGGGTGCTGAAAGGAATGTGATTAAACGCGAATGTCTATGTCGGCCTCACAGGTTAAAATAAAAATTTCCAAAAAATACTCGTTTTTAACGCAAATTTGTACAAAAACTTATGTTTGCAACAAGAGTCCAATTAAGACTTTCAGGCACAAGTGTGTTGATATGGACTCGTTGCGCTCGTACTATTAAACACGTACTTGTGTGTAAAAACCTCTATTAGACTCTTGTTGCAAAAGTAACTATTGGTTTCCGAAAATACATAGGCGCTAAAGGATATCAATATTAAACATAGGTGCTAAGCTGTTGATATTTTAGCCATTATAAAAATAGCAATAAATTAACAATCATTTCATATAAGCACAAAATCTACATACATTTTTTACACAGGCCGTACAAAGGAATATTAAAAACCCGGAGCAAATTTCTGTCGAATTTCTTGGAAATGTCTTTGCCGTCCCCCTACTTCCACAAAGAAGATTTACGGAAGGATTTGAGATCCTAAGACGAAAGGCTACAGAATTAGGAATACTAGAATTTTACAATTACTTGGCTAGAGTTTGGTTACCCAAATCAAATGTAGTTTCTGTTGATGACACCCGCTTACGCACAAATGCTCATATTGAGAATGGAAACAAATATTTGCGTCTCCGATTTGGCATTCATCCCAATTTGTGGAAATTTTTAGGTATTTTTTAACTTATTTAAGAACAACTACATGAACTTTTCAACCTTTTATCAAATTTACAACATTTCTTGTTTTAGAAAAACTCGGTGAGTTATTAAACGACAATGAGATAACGAGGGAACGGCTTAGAAGAAACCTTCCAGGTTTGAGAACTGACGTCGCTTCACAAATCAGGCGCAACGAATATATAACAGAAAAACAACGACAGTTGCGAGATGGGGAGTGAGTACATATAATAATTATATCGATGGCTCCGTGCAAAAGTGCCCAACTCAGTTTTACTTTTAGAACAGCCCCAACTCAAATTTCTCCATTGAAAAAGCCATTTCAAAATTTGAGTTGGGGCTATTCTAAAAGTAAATTCAAGTTTGGGCACTTTTGCACGGAGCCGTTGATATGATTTGTGTCTAATAAAAAAATTATGTATCCAATGGCAAAGAAAGCAGTCTTGATTTCAGTCCTTTTTTGTTCTGTGATCGATATAACAATAAACTCTAATATAACCAGGGTGGCCACATTCTGGAAAACCTGGAAAATTAAAGGAATTTCAATGGTCAGGGATAAGTCAGGGAAATTTTCATATAATAAATATGTCGATTATTTTTTACAATTAATATAAATTTAATGTGAAACTTTTTTTCATTAAAAATAATTTGATATTAAACTAATTTTGTTAAAAAATGCTTTTTATACATTTTAAAATTAATATAAATAAAGAAAACAAAAGAAATTTATGTATTATGTTTGTACAAAATATTTTATTTTTGTTTTATTTAATAATAAAATATTTTATAAAAAATATTTGTTCATTTTATTATTGATAGTTTTAGTTTCAACAACCGTTTCATAATTGAATTATATGGTCAAATCCTTGATAATTACACTTAAATATAAAAAAAGTCAGGGACAAATGTAAAAAAATTCTTGGAAAACTTTGAAATGTCAGGGAAATTCCAAAAATATTGTGGTCATCCTGTATAAAGATATTTCGTAACCCTGGCATGTCGCCGATGATCATAAATACTATATATTACTTTCTGTGTGTAAATATTATTACGAACTTTTTGCAGGATCAACGTGGAGAATTTCCTTAATAGTTTTTATGAAACAGCAGAGGAACGCATTCAACGTTTTCAACATGTTGAAGAATAACCCGAGTTGGTAGATAGTATTTTTGTTTGTTTTCATAGACTTCATTTCGATTTCATTATTCACTTAATATAAAATATTTATGTTCCATATTACCTAAGATTTAAATTGTCGATTGTTCAACAATTTAGTAATAAAAGAAATAATTTCTGGCGATCTACAGAAACTGGCGTTGCATTATTTATTCATCCTGGAATGAAAATGTCATAAATATTCATATTTATAGTTGATTGCATTAAAAAATGATGAATTAATATAAGCTACAACCATAATATTTCGTAATAAATCCAAATGAGAGCATATCATATAAATTTTAATGATAAAATTTTCATACCACTCTTTTACCAATTTCAGGTACTTAAATATCTAGTGTTTAATTTTCCGGTGTGTAAATATTCGGTCCACAAATTCCCGGTGTGCCAATTTCCGAGGTTTATATTTGCGGTACAAAAAATTACAGAAAATGAATATTCGGTGCTCAATTTTCGATCCTCGAATTTCCAGTAATCGTATCCCTAGTAAAAATGGAAAAATATTTCCCATATATTAACAATATATTACCAATATAGTATAAAATATATTTACAATACATTGCCAATATATGTTTTTGTGTATCGAAAAAAAATAAATTGCAAACGTGAAAATATATTAGAATTATATTGATAATATACCCTGATAGCCAGATTTACATAAACTTTGTGCAAATATTATGCAATCAATTTACATAATATTTACGTAAATGTGACTCCGCACTTGGACACAAAATTTGCATAATTTCAATACATGAGTAATATGAAAAAAGAATATTGGTAATTATTATAACAAGTAGTTCATAAGTTATACAATACTACATTCTTTTAAATAAAGTAAAATCTTTGAAAATTATAAAAATGTTTCATCTGAATACTATTTACATAATTATTGTGCCTCAGTGCGGCGTCAGGTTTACGTAAACTTTGTGTAAATCGTTTATACAATGTATGGTTATCAGGGTAGTGTCAATATATGGTTAATATATTGACAATATATTTTTATTAGGAATGTTCGG
>JABFPD010000078.1:0-16650 GCA_022817545.1 Cremastobaeus sp. ZL-2020 | reverse complement strand
TCCAGTTTTCTCAGTGTACTAGTAAAAATATAATTATGGTCGTTTGGGATAGGCAACTTTTATCTAAAGATTATTTTTTAAATGTATATAATTGATTTTCAATTCATCATTATCAGCCACAAGACATACAAATTTTATACCAATTATCATTAATTTGAACAACTACATGAATCTAAAGAGACCGTGAGCAACCAAATTTTTCTGGGCTTTTATAAGCCCAGCTTTTATAATCATTAATTTGATTATAAACTTCATACATTATCAGATTGTCCATATCGACCTCATTCTGAATCAAATTATGACTTAAGAGTACATTATTTTTTTCTCGGCGTAAATTAATCAGCCTTGGAAATTGTCCCATCGCTTCAAACAGTTAAAAAATGTCACATGCTCGTTTTGGCGCCAAACAATGGCATTGCGAAAGTTGTTGAGGAAGTGATAACACCGAAAGTTAGAAACTCGGAAGGAGTCTCCTTCGATAAGGATTATTAGTAGGGAACGGGAAGAACGCTATGCTTCCTACACGTCACGATTGATCTTGAAAATTATATGAGACGTGGAAGCTCAAGATCGCGGCGTGACAATTTGACATTCTTTTAACTTTCGGTATTTCAACTCTATTCATTTCAGCGAAATCTAAAGCTCCACATATGTAAATAGGATTTATTTAAAATTTATATACTCATAGTGACATATTTTTATATCAATTATTTTATCTAGAATTATAATTATAAGTAAATTAAAAAATCATGATTGTCTGATCCTGTTGAAAAAATCTCTGAGCCGCAATGAATTATATGAAATAGTCTTTTTCAAATGTATACAACTTTTCGATTATTCTTTATGCAGCTTCTGAAAATATCTATAGTTACAGTTGTCATGGTAATATCAAGGTTTTTCCTTACTTACTCTGATGAACAGAAGGTTTATGTGTACATAACACACATAATGTTTTGAAGGGTTCGGTACAAAATTATAATAAAACGGCATAAAATTATACATAAGAGGTTTTTTTAACAGTGAAATAATACGTATAAATATTAAATGCATAAAATTATGAAAAACATATACATGCATAGTTGATACCTTAAACAATTGGACATATACATACATAAATGACAATTTACAAGAGCTAATTTGCAATCTTTTCGTACTATGATACAAATTTTATTAAAACATTTTTGAATATGATCTAAATGCTAATGACAAATATAAAATCTATTTATTCGAAAATTTTACCTAGTTCAATGTCGTATCTAAGTTTTTCTACTAATATTAAAATATACAACATGCTTTACAATTTTTTCAGATTATCATGTAATAAAACATGATCATTGAACACTCTTATAAAGTTCTTTGCATTTTTATATTTAAATTTTTAAAAAATCCTCTATTGTGCCGAATTTACATGTTTCTTTGAAATTCATAGCTCCTAATAAATTTTACAATTGATCAGAATTTTTGTAAGAATAAACAAAAGTAAGCTCCTAACTCGCCAATTTAATATGAAAAAATAAATGCCACGTAACGACGATGTGCCAAGGGTTAACTGAGTATTAGCAAAACGTCTGAATCGCCAATTTCAAATGGAACCTCGACTCAGGACGTTTTTACCTAACGATTGACATGCAATGTCGAACGTGGAGGACACTAAAAACGGTCGCTCACGAAATAAGATAGATTGCTTGCCGATAAATCATACACATTTGTGAGCTCCGACGTTCAGTAATTGAATCCAAAGTAATGAAATGCAAGCAAAAGAGAGAAAATAAAATGTGTAAACGCGTTTATTTTAAGGAATGATTTTTCCGCAATGCGAAAGTCAACTTTTTTATGAGGTAGAGGCCCCAAAGAAAACTCAAAAATAGTCAATTATGTAATTAAATTACATAATTTACGATTTATTAGACAAAAATATTTGTAGTCTACAGTTTATTCATTGAGAAACTCTCGAAAATACCAGTAACTGAGACTTTGTAGCAGTGCTATACAACATAAATTATTTGTAAGTTTCTTCTGAATTATTTCTTTAGTTTTTGATTATGATCTCTGATAAAGAAAAATGTACAATCGTAATCTAGCAATGTAACAACAATGCACGAATTTTCCTATACTTGAAATTTAGCGATTCGTACAACAGTCCCGTAGTTAATTACATGCGAAACGTGCAATTGATTGTTCAGAATTCTTTCGAAGCGAAACTTTGATCGAAACTTAGAGGCGCGCGGTATTTTAAAACTAGAACTAATAATACGAATTGTAATATAAATTTTTTAATGGAAAGATGTTAGGTTAAATGGAAATGCGTGTAGTTTGTGGAGGTTAATAATAAAAAACTGAAAACAGAAATTCATTGATACAACAAAATAAAGTAGTGTTAATTAGAGTAAATTAGTCTTGCTAGGTCCGGAAGGTACAATTAGAATAGTACGCAACTAGGGTGCGTATGTTTTTAATATAACGCATGCAAAAGAACGAAAATGGAGAAATTGTTATTCGATATACCTTTGTAATGAGACAATTTTTTATTCGTGTTGTTATGTCAATCATATCAATAAATATAAACAAAAGGAATTAATTTGAAATTAAAGGATTCCCAATAATATTTGCACAATTCTTACTCGTTTAGTCGCCGCACAAACTACAGTCATTTCAAATACCAGTTTTGAATGCAAAAAATCATCAACAACCATGTATTGTAAGTAATGTTATAAGTGAAATTTGGGACCCGAAATACGTTACAGCTAGAAACAATAATAACATTCAATTGTGCAGCGTGGGCATGTGAGACGTGACTTTTCTAGGTGCAAATGTATTTCAGTATCATTGCTCAAACTCTTGCGTAGAATTCTATTAGAAATTTTATGGCGAATTTTCGCAAGATAACATAACCGAAGCGGTATTTGATAATTACGTAGACCAAGTCGCCAACTAATATGTCAGTTGATTACGAAATTTCTATTGTTACGAGACATTTAAACAAATCCAACATGTTCCACAAGTACGAGTTTTATATCAATACTCGAGTTATTTACAGCTTTATAGGCGCGAATTTTGCATTTTGCCAACGATAATTTAAAAAATCATTTTTTAATACGTTTTATGACGTAGCTAAAGGGTGGAGTATGTTGACTCACTCGACCTACGAAAATCACATTTACATGGTAGGCCAACTTCCTCCACCCCACGATATTAACTGCCTAGTTCAGCGATCCGATTGTCCAAACGCACAAATATCAAGTTTGGAGATGTATACACAAACGTAACACCGTATCGATCTCATAAATCGTGTACATTATGTATTGCATAACCTAAATTAAAAACGCACATCCTACATATTTTTTATAATCCAGTAGTCTTATCAACGATGCGAAAATTACGTATGTTTTTTAATTGATCTCCATTTCAATTCAATGTCTTTTGGAAGGATATTATTTTTAGATTAACGAATAAAACGAACTTATTATTACTGTTAAAAACAACCGAATCCTTCATAGATCTTTCCACTTCTTTTATAATTCGGGATAACCCTATCGGTGTGTGTCAATGATGAAACTTTTATACAATTTCAGTTTGATTTGAAGAATTTTAAAAACACGGGATCATTTGAACTTCCACACAATATTAACGCGACCTATCTTACGGTCAAAATGCAGGGACCTTTACGTGAGCGAACGAATCTAATTAGATGCCAAAAACTTAGCATACGTGCACTGAGAAAACTGGATTGCACAATCTGGATGGTGAAAATATTTGATAAAAATGGTCAATAAAACTCTACCATTCGAATTGTAAGACAAAGTTTTATTTGTCGGAATCAATTTCTTGTTGTTTGAGGTTAACATTTAACTAGCTCAATTACCTGGAAAGCAATTTCAGGTATTAATACGATACAATAGAAATTTTTAAATTCTTACCATTACAATCTAGAAAGTTTTACCATCACGAATGGCAAGGGTAACAATTCGGATTGCATCAGATGCAATCCAGATTGCTGTCACTGCAATCCAGTTTTCTCAGTGTATTTTGGGCGTGACCTTCGGAAGGGTAATTTGTTTAAAATAAAACTAATCCTGTTGAGCTTGGCATCATATGATAAACTTTCACTTCTGCTAAAAAAATTAATATAAAATACATATTGTGCAGTGATAAGTTAGACTGAATGAAAATTATCACCGCGTATCATGCAGTATATCAGCAATAAATTTCTAAATATAATAATTAGTTGCTATTATCTACGTCAACTTATTTATTGTTCCATTTCATCTTCTACAATTTAATTTATACGATGTTTCAATAATAATTTCCATCGAATAATAAAGGTCCAATAGTTGGATTCATTTTACTATAGACGGTGACGCTAATTGACAAATGTTATTTTTTTGTTAATACATCTAATGTGATTAATGTAATTAATTACTGCAATTAATAAAAGTTCAGATTTGGATTTGCTGAATTAAGCCCAGAACCTCTGAAGCTTAATTACATTAATAACTCATTACAATTTATAATTATTATTATTACAATTCAACCTTAATATAGATTGAGCATACATTATTACTATTGTTATGAGAATATGTTACTTAATTTGTACAAATTAGAATATGGAACATGCCTTAGTGGTTAGACCTGGACCTTTCTTTTGAGTGTTTCAACAATATAAAAAACCCTCAAAACAGGGTATTTATATAAACGCCACTTCAATAAAAGTGAATATTTTTATTTGCGCAATCAGCAAGCTTTAAAATTTTTCCTCCAGCGTTAGAATGATTATTAGTATCTATTTTGTATTAACTAGTTTCAATAATTGGTATAAATAATGTCGTTTCACGTATATTCATTTTTACAACTCTCATTATGGTATGTGTCATGGTTTTTAAACTTTTACATTAGAAACAGGCAGTTTAAATTAAATATCTATAATTTATTAAATACTGTTCACAATGTTTTTCTCAAAATTACATGGAAAATAAACTATTCACGTCGTTCAACACTAGTTGCATTTGTTAATGTAAGTTATGAATGTATTACAAAAATGCGGTGATTTACAAAATAATTTTCTGTTCAATTGTTATAATTGTAAACAAAAAAAGGAGCTTTATGCCCAGGGAAAATTAAATTTGCCATACGTGCCACAATTATTCAGAGCCCCCACACTCAGAAAGCAATAAACCACAGTCTGTGTCATACAAATGCCATAGATATTGCCATCTATAATTTTAAAACAACCTTCATGAAAGTATTTCATGAAGGATTAATATTTTGTTGAAGTTATTGACTCTGTAGAGAGTAAAATTGTGTTTACGTGATAAAAAGTCTGTATCTTCGCTACATTTTAAATATATCTCTAATTGCAATAAAACAAAATTAATAGTTTGATTTGTATTTGTGCACATTAAGGTTCGATTCAGAGGTTATTGTTTTGTAAAATTGTGAAATCTCCTATTGGAGGATTGAAAAAATGTAATATTTACAATATTTTATAGTACTTCTGGGATATACTTTTAGTCTGAGAAAATTAACAATAATTTATTGTAAAAATATGTTTGTAAATTTAACAACACTATATGTTAATAATTACAACATTTAAGTGAAGTTTCCTAATAAAATTTGTAAACTTCCACAGATTAAAAGTATACCCCGTGGGTGTTATAAATTATTGTAAATTGTATGAAAATGTCTTTTCAGTGTACAGACTCTGCCAGTAGTATAACTTGTGGCACAGGCAATAGATGACAATCTCAGTTCACATTATATTCGAAATCTTCAGACATTCTAAATCGCATCTAGATCTGATTATGAGAAAATCTAAATTAAGAGCAAAAACTTTGATGCAGTCTTGATCTAGCCTGAAAAATTTCAATTAGGTATCGTTTAACTTAAGTAAACTAAAAGTTTCTTATACCGATTAAATTTTTCAATATGTCGTCCCGCGACTATATTCTCAATTACATATTTATCACACGTCAAATTCTTAAATGTCACAATAAGATTTACTTTAAATACGAACGTCGAATCAAGTTTGAAGGAATGCATTATATCTTGAGTTTACCCTTGAGCGTGTCGTGGTTGAGGGTACCATTACAATTTCAATGCAATCCGTATAGTATACGCAGGTAAGATGCATATTAGACGCTGTTACATGTCAATATAAAGTGATGCGACTTCGATACGCTTACAACCAAAGCTCAAATACATTATTAATACACTCTAAAAAAACATCTGTTCAAAGTAAGCGGAATCCACTTTTAGTAAGTAGATGTCAGTTCAGAGTGGGAGGAATCCACTTGCTTTAAGTGGAATCCACTCACTTTAAGTGGAAAAAACTGAATCTTTTTAGAGTGTACGGCAATTTTGCTTCATTATCACTTAAAGTTGAAAAATAATTTTACCATTAATTATATATTTATGCTAAAGTAGTACATTCATTTTCTCTTCTTTAAGATTGTTACCTAAATGTCGAATTTGAGAAGTCGAATTAGCCCTCGATGATGCTAGATTCTTCACTGGTAATATTACGTGGTCAATAACACATCCTCTGTTTCATCATTAGCGTCATGTATTTTTTCGCATTCGCAAGCATGCAATTTTGTACTTCTCAACCACGCAACTTGGGAAATCATTTACATTGAACTATAACATATAATCATGACGTAATGCAAAACAAGATTATTTTCATTTTTAACAGCAAAATAATAGTTTAAAACAACTTTTAAAAATCGAATAAATAATCCTTATCTGATTTTTTGTAGGCAATATATGGATATTCTATTTCAAAAGTGCCTCTCCAAGCCTAGCTGTAATCACTAAGCTTAAAAGAGCTCAGCTTATAAATTGTAATTTCGCTAACTGAAAGGTAGTATAATAAAACAATATGTATAATGTATTTTATGTTTTGTATACGTCAATTTTTGTAAACGCCTTACTATTCTCAGATTGAAAGTTAAACATTATTAAACGAACTTCAATGTATACTGAAAAGTGGGAATATAAAAAAGATGTATGAAAATCAGTATTCTCTTACAAGCATTGTGATGTGAAAGTAGCTTGATCTCCTTATTTTTTTCTTCACTTGATATTACCGATTGAAATTTACAATGCACCAGAAATATCTAGTATGAATATCGCATTTGAAATGTTTCAAAAATAAGAATTGCAAGCATACTGATGTACAAAAATTCACTACCAGAGGTAGTTTAGTGGCTTCCACCACTCGTAGCGCAGCTACAGGGGAAGTGATATACAACGCCATAATACTTGTACACTGATCACCTAGAAACTGTTGCAATGTATTTTGTCAAGTTGACCAGAGAAAAATGGAATATGGAAGAGTCAAACCAATCAGGGTCGAGTCCCCTCACAATGTCGCAATAGCAGAAAATGAGAATGGAACGGTTCCGAATGTGCAAAGAGGAAGAGATTCGAATGTATATCGACAGCTGAGAAGAAGAACCGGCCGGTTTAAAATTCATTTCGGAAACCGGTCAGCTCAAAATTCATTTTGGAAACTGGAATATATTTATAATATATAGCAGATTTGCTTTTCATATTGAAATAACATTTGAAGTTTATTTAAAATAAATGGAATTATCTATTTATTGAATAGATTTGGTATTTATTTAAAAATACAACATTTTTATTTTTCAAACGTATTCTTAAATCTTAAAATTGATATTTGAATTTTGATCTTTTTCTTTATATTTAATCAAAATTTGATTTTTTTCATCAATGTTTTCAGAATTGTAATGTATTTAAGATTTTCCCCCGAAGGGATTATAACTGCTTGCAATTATAACGTGTAACTTTTTCTAATGATGTTCACAGACTCACCTTGGCCGAATAAGGGTTACCGGCAGTCACATTGCATTGAAATTCGTTTTCTCCGAAACTAAATGGTTTATGGAATTAACAAGATATAGGTTTTGTAGCTTGTACTTTTCTAATTATTTAAGGATTTTTTTATTCAAAAGAAAATTCAATATGGCGAAATTCGTTATGGCCCGCCGCGTGGAGCACTTTTTGGCTGCAGATGTTTGCGGTGGACATGATTCCGTGAAAACCGTTCATCTGAAGCAAACGAAACAATGCAGCTTTGTAGAGTATTAAATAAGCTTCCGGGCGAACGAAAAACCAAAGATGTATCGTGACTGTAAACAAAATGGCGACCGCTTGAAAAAAAAGTCAATTTTTAGCCTAAATATTAATTATGATTAGAAATTAAATTCCTTCGTTCACCCGCAGGAATATTTCACAGTCAACAATATCACAAAGTTTCATTGAAATCCGCTGCCAAGTTTATTTGCAATGGTGTCCATCGAGTTAAAAAATGTCATTTTGAGAAAAACAGCTTTAAAGTTTTGACACGGATAAAATTGTTTATAACATTCATACCCGCAGAGAACATAAGTTTCTTGAACGCAAATTATGCGTAAAAATAACGTCAAAACGTATTTGTTACGTATCATTTACGTTCTAGGAACTTATGTTCTCTGCGGGAAAATAGACTTACAGCGAATCATCGATTCCTGCACCATAATGCAGTCCTTCTTCTTCAATCGCAGCCTCCAGAGATTTCAGTTGCTAAAAATTGATTTTTTCAAAATTCATGACTGCCGGTAACCCCTTAAAGAATATGGTATTCTTATTTCGGATAGATTATTTTTCTCAGGGTTGAATGTTCATTTTATAATTCTAGAATCTTTAAAAAACCAGTAAAAAATACTAAAAATTAAGTATTTCATATGCGAATTCCCTTCCCAGTATTAAAATACGCAAAATCAGAATTTATTTTGAATGAAACGTACGATGGAATTTTTGGTTACAAAATTTGACAGTAAGCGAATGAATTGTGCTACCAAACGATCAGCCCTTTTCGAACTCTATTACTCTACGGCTCTAACATATGACTTTACCCGTTTATTAATTTTCTCCGTGTAGAAGCGCGTTTATCGTCGGTGTAGTCGAAGAAGGTGCAACGTCAGTTGTCTTTTCAAAAAGGTGCAACGTCAAATGTTGCTTCAAAAAGGTGCAACGTCGAATGTTTCTTCAAAAAGGTGCAACGTCAGAGAAATATTTTTACTTGTCAGATTTAAGTTGGCAACACTTGCATGATAATGAAATGAATAACGAAAAAAACGATGACTGGGGAATTCATAAATTGTCCCAAAAGTGTAATGACATATTATGCTTATGTGCAGCGAAAAAAACTAATTTCATGTACCTTTTAGAAAAAGGTTTAATTCCAAACGAACACACGTCTTTCTATCAGCACTTAATAGAATAGTAATCAATTTATTATAATTTACTTTTATGTCACCGGCGCACCTCAAACACAGTTTTACTCCAAAACGCAATTTTATTCCCACGCGAGAGTAAAAACACCCTCAGGAGTAAAGCTGCGCTTTACTCCCACTGATTGCGATTTACTCTCTCGGGAATAAAATTTCGTTTTTCTCCCACTTTTTCTCGGGAGCTCAAACTGTGCTTTAAGACCACCTAGTAATATAAAATACCGCGTGCACCACTTCTTTGATACATAATATACTATTATATCATTCGGTTGTTAAAACATTTGTGTAATTATTGTATAGAATATCATTTTTATGGATATAGTGCACAAAATAATATTTTATTATTTTTATGTTATATTATTTTTCATATTATTACTATTATTATTATTATGATTTTATAATCGTAGAAATATTTGTAATTTTTTACGAAGAAACAATAAATTGTCATTATCATGCAAGTGTTGCCAACTTAAATCTGACAAGAAAAAATGTTTCTCTGACGTTGCACCTTTTTGAAGAGACATCTGGCGTTGCACTTCAATGTTTAATAGTATTTAAGTAGAAATTGCTCTCAGTTAATTTTATCACATAATTTTCTTCGTAGTGATAAAGGCAGCGGACACGGTATACTGGAATTCAACACCAATAAAGCTGGTCAAGATGTAACTCCACTGAACCTCGAATTTGATGAGCCTAAACAACGAAGCTCAACATTAAATTCAATAACTGGTAAGAAGAGACCTAACACAAGAACAATGTTCTTAGAATTTTTCGTATTACAATTTCGTAGTTCAGAAAATAGCTCAAGTTATTAAATAGAAATATTTTGAATTGTTTTTATATATCTGCTGTTCTGAGAAACAATCATAAATTTCATTAGGTTCAATATACACATTAATTTCCTTTTTAAAGAAACTTAAAAAGACATTCAACTAGGATTTGAAAGAAACTCTAGTTAATTGTAAATCTACCGCGACAGATTTTTTATTAGTCTAAAAATCTATTTTTGAAAATTTCATTAGTTTTTTTTAATATTTTTTACTTCGAAGATATGTTTTGAATAAGAAATTACATTGAAACCAGTAGTATTTTATTATTGAGAATACGAAAATCATTATTGAAGATATTTTCCATTAAAAAATGCATTAAATGTAAAACATACGTTACTATATTGTGTTATGAATGATATATGTTTTAGATGTATTTTCTTGTTAAACTGTTCTAAAAATTTAACCACTTATAGAACAACAGTAAGCTATAATTCTAGCTCAGTTTAATTTGATTGAATGTGCTTTTAAATTTGCATGAATAACTTTATAGTTAAATAAATAGACATTGTTCAATTTTTTATGCTTATCTATTACTTGAAGTAGCATAACTAACCGTTTCTATCAAAACTACATTAACACCTTGGTGCTCGAAAGTCGCGATTCGTACATAGGTGAGAATTAAACTTAGTATTGATATCACTTAATTGAAGGACAGCGTTATACATGTATAGTATTTTGGCTTCGTCTGCGCTTTTTCGTGGCGCGTTCACCTGTCTCGCCTGCGCTCTACTTCGTATCCTCATTGGCTACCTGGGAGTTCTGCCCGCGTTGACAGTCTGCTAGTTCAAATCAGTTCAGAATTTTTTTAATGTTCGGTTAATTAGTATGGCGACAATGTGGACGG
The DNA here is from genome assembly GCA_022817545.1 of Cremastobaeus sp. ZL-2020. NCBI lineage: Eukaryota > Metazoa > Arthropoda > Insecta > Hymenoptera > Scelionidae > Cremastobaeus > Cremastobaeus sp. ZL-2020. Next base: position 5,686 of record JABFPD010000078.1, on the reverse strand, counting down.
CTTCTAGATGCAGTCTGACAACTGTCTGAATTAAACGTCTGTTATATTTAGGGGAATGAGCGTATTCAAAACTATATTCAGAAATTTTATTACGACAGTTCTTACGAAAACTGGTCGTTACCGTTTTTCTCAACGTGAAGTGGCTGCTCTCCTTTTTCCCGACAAGAACTAGCCACTCTCGAATTTTGCAACTGGAGATTAGGTAGGTCAATAAAAAATGTTCTTGTTGACAAATATAAAAGTGGCTATAGTTCTCGTTAGGAAAAACGAGAATGGCTATACGGAAAAAAGGAAACATCAGTGACCAATAGAGAGTTTATAAATTACTAATGTACCAAAATCACACAGTTAAAAATCCACAGAGTGAAGTGGGAACGATAAAGTATAAATGGTTATAGTGTAAATAATAACAATCTACACTCTTAGAAATAGTCCATTTGCAGTAAAATTTTACTCTTTTTAAAATGATCCTTCGATCGTTAAAAGAAATATTTTAGCCGTAAAATCAAATGTTTTTAAACACAAGTCTTACGCAGCGCTGACGCAGCGACTTCACTGATAAACCACCAAAATTTGTAGTGTTCTTAAACTGAAAACCGATTTAGTGAAATTCCGGGTCTGGTTCTGTAAAATGGATGCCAGAATTTCTGCGGGAATTTTACCGAAGAAAACTGAAAGGAATTCATGTTCCAATAATTGAATTTTTACAGAATAATAACTGAAAAGTAAAGCGCTTCTGGGAACTTCAAACGAAAACTGTAAAATTGCAAATCTACGTGACGAAATTCAAGAACAATTCTGATATTTCATACAGATTGGAATTTTACGCATATAATGAGTATAAATCCTTCTGAATTTTACAAAACGGCTTTTCAGTGTAAGATGAAGTTATTCATACATGGAGAAAATGTAACACCTGCAAGAATGGTAAAACTGTTATACACACATGAAACTTTTATCTGCTGCTTACATCAATTTATACAAAAAAGCTTTTATACAAAAATGGCTATTATATGTAATCAAATATTTACTTTTATATCTCTAAAAATTCATGTAAGCAGCGCAGAAAGTTTCTTGCGTTTATATTAGTTTATCTATTCTTGTGTGTATTACCTGATTTTCCGGTGGCACACGCAGGAATGCTTTTCCTGTGCTGAGCACAGGAAATTTCTATGGAGTACACAGTAAATTTTTTTTCTTATAAAAAAATTGATGGAATTATAATTTATTATTAAGTACTGAGATTTCACAAAACTCAAGAACTCAAAAAAGCGCGCGCAACGCGCGCGTTTCAACCTAGTGTATATATAAGATTGTAATAATTAATCCACGAACATAATATCTTGTTTAAATGCTGTATTATTAGATCCATCATTTCTAAAGCATGTTTTTCTTCTGATTAAATTTATCTATTTACACCCTGTTATCATTCTAAGAAAAAATTATTTTTAATTAACATAAAATCAACAATATATGAATCATGAACATATTAATGCACTTATTGTTCAAAATTAGACTGCTATATTATAATTTGTTTTTTTTATGCACATTATACATTATGTTAAAATTCAAATAATAAATAATTAAAACAGAATAAATGATTAACCATACATTAGAAAAGAATTTTATTTTTAATTAATTATAATATTTCAAATAACTATCTCGATTTTTATTGTAAAATTAATGTTAAACAAAAATGTAAACAAAATTACTTTCATGTGCTAATCAAGTAATATATTTCAATCCATTACATAAATAATTTGGGAATACATTTATTTTGGAAATTGCATTTACTTATCGCGAATAAGATTCCACAATTGATCAGCAGCAATTATTAATTCTTTTTATTTCGGATCTACACGATTAAGTTTTATGGTTACAAAAATTGTCAAACATTTGTCAAATAATTATTTCAGAAGTTCTGTAAAATTCAGTGTAGGTTATGCGAAGATGTTCCAAAACTTCTGTAAATTTTCAGTATCAGTTCTGGCATCCATTTTACCGTGACTGGTACTGTAATTTTAAAGCACTTTTTACAGTGTACAACATGATATAACAATTATTACATCAAGTTAGAAGGTAAATTATTATTAATTTTTTTATGCGGTTTCTGCGTTTTGGATATTATTTCGATAAAATTGTAATTAGACTTGAATGTTAAATAAGTACAATTTGTATATTCTAGCTCTGAAGAGGTTTGGGCAAACCAAACGAAACGTTAGCTCTAAACTTATGAATAAAATATAACTCAAAACAAATCAAAGTTTGATGTCTGGTTTTGTTCCTCCTGGTCGCTGTTAAGTTGGAAAATTTGAATTATTCTAAAAGGCAGGTCGACAAAATGGCCAGCACGACTTGAAACATTAAACTAAAATCTCCAATTTATTAATTATGATTGTATTTATTTATATTTAGAATTTATTGATAAGGGTTCCAAACTAATAACCGAAACGTCTGATAATGTATTGACTGGAAATTTCGCAAAATACAACAATTTGATAGTTGTCATCCAGTGCAGTAAACAATTTATTTACCTTATTAAACTAAAACATTGCATCGTTCACACCGTACACGGAGAGAAATTATGTAATAAAAATTGCTAATTTTCCAGTAATGTAGTAACGGGAACTGTCATTTGTATATTTTCTTAATTGACTTAGTAAAATTGATTATTAAAATGAAAACAAGAAATCTTTACAATTTATCGAATCTCGAACTACAATACCTTACTGTAAAATTATGGTATAACTGTTTGGACCGCTCGGCTACTGATACGCCTTGAATAACAAGTTAAATCTCATAGACACTTTCAAAATCAAAACATCATAAAGACGACTACTGGATTATACTTGTTATTATTCAAGTTGTATCAATAGCCAAGCGGTCTAAGCACTTATACCATAGTTCTAAAGTGAAGTGTTTGAGTTCGAAAATGAATAAATTGTTACAGAGTCACTTGCGGCGTATCTTCTAAACGTCCAAAATTATCACTCCGTGATAAGGTGTCGGTATCAACTACAATACATGTCTTTGCGCCAATGTTAAGACATTTAAAACGTCAATCAATTACAGCGAAAAAGATTAATTGTGAACGCCAAATTCATCTTATCAAAAGAAACTTGCTCACCAATTATAATAAAATAGGCAATATATGACATTGTCTTCGGTTGGTTGAAAATATTAATTGCCTTCTATCAAAATACATTCGACCCCGAGTTAACCCGGGATATCATAAGCTATACTTTCCTAGAACAAATCATGAAATCAATCTTCCCTACTACCAAACCATTGTCAACCAATCCCTGGTAAAAATTATTTTGATACCAAAACAACGAAATACAACGAAATGTCAGCATTTTTCTACGCCATACTATGCAAAGTAGGAAAAATCGGTTAAAATTTGGAACCGAATAATTTAATTATTTGTATATAAAATAATAGAATTAATGTAAACTCCTAAAAAATATTTATAGTATGGCTATTTATAGTATTATAATGAATGACAAAAATTTTACAAAAAATTACACCAATGAGTCATCGATTTTTGAATTACTGATTTTTTCTGACCCTTAGCATTGAAATAATTTCAACTAAACTTTGGGATCAAATGTTAATGGTGATTTTTAGCTATTTTAAATTGAATTTTTGTTGATTTTCTTAAAAATATTTGTTTAGGCTCACTCTTGGTTCAAAATAAATGTCAGAATTGCAATTCTGTATATAAAAAAGTCCCAAGGATTCGAATTTCGTACGTTACGACCGATTTTCTTGGTCTGAAGCTTTGATAAATGCATTTTTAGCATACACTGAGAAAAAAATTATACTAAATTTTCACATCTAATTTAGAAACGGGTGACTATTTGTAAAAATGAAGAAAAATTAAAAAAAAACTGTGCGAAAAATTAGGATATTTATATGAATTAATAAAATTAATATGTGAATTTTTCTAATCTTATTTAAACTTTTCATATGCATTATTTTAATTTGTCTTTTTTTTTACAAATGGTCACCATTTTCCAATTTATATATGAAAATTTACAATTATTTTTTTCTCAGTGTAAATGCTTTTATTTTCATCTCGAAACATTTTGAAACGTCGTCCGTTGATAGTTTGCGACAACGAAGTCGCGGCATTGCTAAAAAATCTTGGTTATTTTTCAACATTTCACTGTCATTGATTGACCAATATGTTGCTAAATGAACAGGCTACAACTTTCCCACTGGAAGTTTCCTGAGGAATAGCTCATTTTAATACATTTTTAATCCAAACGGCAGATTATACGGCCGGCCAATCATAGAGCACATTACTCTGCGAGTATACGAACTGATCGAGCTCATGTATCGTTATAGAATCCAAGACTTCAATTATAATTTAATATAATATGCGTCAATACCGAAGTCGACTGGAGATTGTGCTAGTATTAGAGCACAAGTCTAGCATAAATTGTCAAAATAGCTCTGGCCGAGTAATGAAAATGGTAATAATGTAAATATTAGTTTTGAATACAAAAGGCTATAATTATTCGTTGCACGTCGGTGTGATAAACGTCATCAAAAGACCTAAGTACGATTTTCGACGGTAACAATTTTTTAACATCGAAAATTTATAATTTACATAAAATAAAATACAATATAATTACTGCAAACAAACATAATAACTACAGACAACTGCCAAATCTATCGTATCTCGATTTTTTGCCAGCTTCTAGCCAATTGTAAGTCAGTCATGAAAATGTCCGCCGTCAGAATTCTGGACCTGACTTGGGCCATTCTATAATTTTTCTTTGGATTGGTAAATTATAGTTTTCTTCTACAATTGTACATATTATCATTTTGTGTGTGTAGGAACATGCATGGCTTTATATCAATTATTAATTAATTAATTGACAATTGTTTATTTTTCAATGCCATTAACAACCAAAAAGTGTATTACTGTACTGTTCAGGAAGGTTCTACTTCCTGAAGGTAATTACACTCTAAAAACTAGGTGTTTTATTTTCGAATGTTTTCGGCAAAAAACACGTTTTCTGCCTTATAAGTGTTTCATTAAAAGACACATTTTGCGTTTTTTTGTCAGAAACGTTTGAAAATAGAACACTTGTTTTTACAGTGTAATTACTTATTCGCAAGTTCTCAATATGGCTATATCTAAACTCCTCCAAAACTGGAGAGTAATTAAAAGATCATTAAGAGAAATGCAACTAAACTCCTCCATAATTAAAAAACGATTTAAAAAAAAGTGTACTAAACTGCTCCAAAATTAAATTCGAGAAACATCATTCGTATTTATGCCGAGCTCGTTTTCATGATGTGACCACTGTAAAAAATGACTTGTCCCAAAGTCTGAAGATCAGACCAAATCGTTCTGAATTTCAGATTATTTTATCCATTTCAGACTTAGAAATGGGCTAAATATTCTGATAATCAGACTAAATTGGTCTGATCGCCAGACTTTTGGACAAGTCAGTTTTTACAGTGACAATTCAGTTCTGATTAATTTGGCCGGACGTTGCGTTCTGGATTTAACAACATCGTCTAATTTTCTTTTTAATGTGTTGGATTTATTGTTATTAAAATTGAGTCTTGTGAAATAAGAAAAATTAACATTTCATTTCTGCTTCAGTTTTGTTTGGGGATTTCAAACAGCTGAGTATCTCGGGATCCAAGAAAGTAAACACTGTTTGTC
>JABFPD010000077.1:0-16741 GCA_022817545.1 Cremastobaeus sp. ZL-2020 | reverse complement strand
TATGGATGTTTGAAATCCAGCTTAAAGATTTTTCAAACACCGAGTTTCAAAAAAATTAAGAAATGTGTATTACTAATATCAATTATTGTATTTCTATGAAATTACATATTTCAATAATTATGAAATGTCATTTTATGTTTATTAAATTATGTAATTATTATTAAAACATCTTTTATTGTACTTAATAAATATTATTATATATTTGCTTATAGCAAACATATATGACAATAGTTATTGCACAACATAGACATATGCCGAATCGAATATATTTTTTTGGCAGCAGCAAACCTTTCTATCAGTGTGTGAGAAAAAATATTGTACACACAGAGGGCGATAAACTGAAATCAATTTTCAGTTTTTATCTCCTTTGGTGCATAATATACTATTTTTTCCATGGTTAGGACCTTCACCTGCAGGAAACCCTATATTACTTGAAAATTCCCACTCTGTTGCAGAACTTTGTAGTGAAAAGACACATGTTAGTGAATCTGCCACCCATGGAGAAGATGCAGAAATACACAACACAGGCAAGGCGGAGCTTGCGATACCACCGCAAGCACTGGTACACTGAGAGAAAAATTCTAGCAAATATTACAAAATGTTCATTGAATATTACTAACTTGAATTAGTAAACGTGTGGCAAGCGCAAAGTATATTAGGAATTAAAACACAGTCTAGTAAAACTGATGAATTGATGAAAAAATATACAATCACTGCTTGAAGCCATTGTTATTTTTTTATACCTATAAATCAATTTATTTTGGAGAAAGTTTATTTATGATTTGTGTTGTGAATTCGTGCAAACATACACAGAATATATTTTCTGTAAACGGGAATCGAGCCCGGAACTCCCGCGTGTGAAGCTGGAAGCCTAACCACTAAACCATGCGCGCTGATTGAAGGTAGGCAGTCAGAAAGGCCTTTTAAGTTATTCGATGGCTTAATAAAAATTACTAGACTGTTAAGTAAAATTCACGGTATCATCAAGCGCTAATTCTTAGATTTGCGCCTTGCCAATGAGTTATTAGGCAGTCTAGTACTTTTTAATAGAATTTTTCTCTCAGAGTATTGTGGTGGCACCAGAAGCCTCGCGGTTGCCTGCAGTTTGGTGAGTGAAGGTAATGTGGTAGCGATTCCCACGGACACGATATATGGGCTACACTGTAAAACAATTCTGTAAATTTCCAGAATTTTTCCAGTAATTTAGCTGCACATTTCCAGTATGGATGGAAATTTTCAAGTTGAACTGTAAATTTGAATATTTAGTGTGGGGTGTGAGGTTATGTCGATCACAATATGAATTTATTGGCACAGGTAATTGAAAACAGTGGTTTATTGATATAAAAGGGTACAGAATGAAAGTAATAAGCCCGACGTGATACACAAACGTAGTCGAATCGGTCTCCCTAATAAGTGGTGAGGGTGGAGAGAGGGCGACTGGTCCCTTGGATGATCTCGAGCAAAATGGACGAGCCCATCGGCTCCATTCGGTGTCCTAGCGTGAATATCTCCCCTGTCTTCGTCCGTCGACTTTACGGTGACGCTGTAGTGACGCTTGCGCACTACCCGTCGCGCCAACATTTAAACACGCTTTAAGCGTTATTATCCAACACTCCTCCTCGCTGAAGCGTGTTCACGTGACCCAAGTTGACCTGAAAAATACTGAAATCGTTCTCTATCCAACGGTTTAGTAAAAATGTCGGCTAACATCTGACTCGATGGACAATATTGTACGTCTATGAAGTTCTTTTCCTTCAAGTCCCGGATCTGGTGTAAACACACATCAATGTGCTTACTTCGTGCGCTGCCTCTACCTGAAATTAGGTTAATGCAGCCTTGGTTGTCCTCGAACATCGTAATCGGTTTCTTCACCGGTAGCTTCATATCATCAAGTAATTGCTTCAGCCATAACAATTCTCGACATGCGAGCGATGCGGCAATGTACTCAGCTTCCGTCGATGACATTGCCACGGACGTCTGCTTTCTGCTGGACCATGCGATGATTGTTGTGCCCAACAAAAATACGTGCCCGCTTGTCGACTTCCTGTCCGCCTTGTTTCCTGCCCAGTCTGCATCCACGTAGAAAGTGAGGTTTATGTCTGGTTTCGACGAAAGTATTAGACATTTATTCATGGTTCCCGCCAAGTATCGTAATATTCTCTTCACTGCCTGCCAGTCAGATTGGGTTGGCCGTTCCACACGGCGACACAGCAAACCCACTGCGACTGCGATGTCTGGTCTGGACACAGTTGCGATGTAGAGAAACGATCCCATCGTTTTTCTGTACACATGGTTACTGTGTAGTGCATCAGATTCTCCTAGTGGCGTTGACAAGAAACCTGTCTCCATTGGTGTGGAGACTGGTTTCGATTCCAGCATTCCGTTGTCATCTAGCAGTTTCATTATTTTAGCCCGTTGGTTAAGAAGAAATGACCCATCTTGTGCACGTTGTATTTGGATCCCAAGATAATAGTCGATTTCCCCGAGATCTTTTATCTCGAAATGCTGACCAATCAGCTTCCCCGTCGCTTCTGTAATATATTCAGAGTGCCCTGCAATCAACAAATCGTCAACATAGATTAAAATATACGTGAGTTCTCCATTCTCTTCTCTTTTCACGTGTAAACATGGATCTGCATCTCCGTTGTTAAATCCCATACGCCTCAAAACTTGATTTGCCGTTTGGTTCCACACACGGGCTGATTGCTTCAAATCGTAAAGACTTTTCCTCAGTTTCAGGACCTTGCCTTCAGCTTCTTTGTCGACGAATCCCTCTGGCTGCTCCATGTAAATCTCTTCCGTAAGTTCCCCGTTAAGATATGCACTCTTTACGTCCAGTTGCCTCACATGTAAACCCTTTTGTGCTGCTATCGTCAACAATACTCGAACCGTCTCGTGTTTCACCACGGGTGCGAATGTCTCGTCGTAATCTTCGCCATACTTCTGTGTAAATCCTCCAGCAACCAGGCGTGCTTTGTAAGTGGATACTTCCCCGTTCCCATTTGTTTTTCCTTTAAAAACCCATTTGCACGTAATCACTTTCCTTTCAGGGGGGAGATCGGCTAATTCCCAAACCTTCTGTTTCTTCAGCGACTTTATCTCCTCCTCGGTGGCTGCTCTCCACAGCTTCTGCTCTCTAAGTGCCATTTGCTGCATTTCCTTCCAACTCTTCGGTTCTGCAACATAATCGGAAGTTACCTTGTAAGTCAATCTTACCGGGGGTACGTTCTTGTTGTGACGTGTTGAAATTCTCCGCATTGACTCGGGTGGCTTTTGAAACTCGTCGTCGGCTGGAGTTACTTCTTCTATACCGTCGGCCTCTTCTTCGCCGTTGACTCCTCCTCCGGTAACGCCCCCCACTTCGTCTTCGACACTCACTCCGTATTTGTCCTCTCCTGAGGTTTGATTTTCTCCCGTGATTAAGGTTATGTACCTCGTTGGTGGCTCAGCTGGAATCTCCTCCTCCCATCCCGGTGACTCTTGGATTTCCTGCTTCGTGATTTGCTTCTCTCTTTCCCCTGGGTGAGTTTCGATTATTTTCACCGACCTGCTAATTCGAACCCTGTTCATTACTGGATCCAGAACCCGGTATCCCGCTGCATTACCGTGATATCCGACCAAGACGCCCTCTTCAGCTTTGTCGTCGAACTTTCTCCTTTTCTCTTTCGGAACCAAGGTGAAAACTTTCGAGCCGAAAATTTTTAGGTGGGATAAGTCCGGCTTTTTCCCCTGTTAACACAGTTCTATGGGGGTTTTGCCAATAGTTCTGCTTACCATTCCATTTTGTAGGTAATTTGCCGTTAAAATGGCTTCTCCCCAAAAACAGTTGTGGACGTTAGCGTCTAACAGCATACTCTTTGCTGACTCGACCAGAGATCTGTTTTTCCTTTCAGCTACGCCGTTCTGCTGTGGCGAATATGGTACCGTGAATTGGTGTTCGACCCCTTCCTTGCGTAAGAAGTCCTCCAGATCTCGTGAAATGTATTCCCGGCCGTTGTCCGATCGTAGCGCCGCCGGTTTCCTTCCGAATTTTGTGGCCGTTGCAGTAACAAATTGTCTGATAGCCTCTGCTACTTGGTCCTTTGACTTGAGCAGCTTCAAAACGGTGAATCTGGAATGATCATCTATCAAAGTCAAGAAATATCTGTTACCGCTTGGCGTCGTTTTCGGCATTGGCCCGCAAACATCAGAATGGACGAGTCCCAATGGCATCTTTTGTCTTCTATCGTTTTCTTCGTTTGGTTGGGAAAACTTTGTTTGGCTGAGTTTCCCTCTAATGCAATTTTCACATGTTAGTTTCTCTGAACATGGCGATATCTGGATTCCAGTGGCTAATTGATTGTCGGCTAGTTGTTTAATTGCAGCTGGATCTCGATGCCCTAATCTTCGGTGCCATTGATGTATGCAAGTGGCCTCTCGAGTCATATACCTCGTCGTCTTCGGCTCTACGGTCTTCAATCTAAACAGCTGCTCGTCATCTTCTATTTCTGCAACCACCTGTTTACCTTTGAGGATATTGCCTCCATTTTCCTTGAAACCGACCCTGTAGCCGTTTCTGGTAGCTCGCTTCACGGAAAACAAATTGTCGCCCAATTCGGGAACGTAAAGGACGTTGGCCAACTGCAACTCGTGGATTTTACCTCGTACCTCGCAGTAGACGGATCCATCTCCGATTCCTGCAGCCTGCACCCTTGACCCGTCAGCAAGATAAACGAGGTTGTTCGTTTCGCACATGCTCGTGAAGAAACTTGTCTGATTGGTCATGTGACTCGTGGCACCGGAGTCCACACACCATTCCGTGGAATTGGCCGCGCTACCTCGTACTTGGAGAGCGAAGTAGTTTTCTGTTTCTGCTTCCACAGAGGTCTTGGCCGCCTCTGAGTTTGTTTTTGCTTTGTCGTTTTTTCTCTTAAGGGCTCTGCATTTGAACTTCAAATGCCCTTGTTTATGACAGAAGTAACATTCCCGTGTTTCCTTGCGACCGTTTCTTTCTGGTTTAGTGCCTGTCTTCAATGCGACTTCCGTCCCCCCGCTGGTTGACCCTTTGCTCAAATTGGCTTCTATGCGCCTCTGGTGCTTGTCCATTATCTTTCCTGTTACGCACTCAATAGTTAGGTCCTTCTCGTCACGTCCCTCAAGCGCAGTAACCAATCCCGAGTACGATTCAGGAAGACTGATTAGTAATACGGCAACGACTTCTTCATGTAATAGGCTAAAGACGGGGAGCCGAACAACACACACAAAAAAACAGAGTTACAAAAGAACTAGTTTATTTCGGGAAAAACTTTATCAACGTGGCGCGCACCCTGGTTATCTCGCATGACTGAGAACATGTAAAACGGAGTACGTCGAGCACCGCGAGACACCGTTTTCTTCGACTCTGAGAATCCACCGGCGCACACGCCCTCAACCTTTTACGTTTCCGAATACTCACCGCTCGCGGCCACGGGACTCGATTTTCGCTTTAGTCTCACTAGCAGCTGCACGTTCTCGACGCTTGCGTCCGACTTCGGCCTATTCTCGTGCTCCACTGCTCCTTTTTACCTTTTCTCTCTTACGCAACATCCAAATGAAAAATAGGTGGCGCCACACAACATTCAAATAAAGAGATACAATTCAAATCATATTAGAACAACCGAAACAAAAAAAATATTTAGAACGACTTAAACTATAACAACTCGGCCATCCTTGGGGATCTTCCTAGCAGGAGATTACAATCAAAACCTTGGCCTTTTTCAACTCAACCAACTTCGAACTCGACGCGAATAAGACAAACAACCAAGTGTTATTCCAATTTTAGTAAGTCGTCTTTGATCGCAAGGTAATTCGCTCGCTTCGGCGCAATCCACTTTCACATAACTGATCCGCATCATTCTCGACTTCACTGTTTATTATATCGCTATCATCATCATTGGACTGAGGAGCAGTCGACTCATGATCAGACTCACTATCGTCAGACTCACAAGATTGTCCGTTCCAAATTTTGAGCGACGATACATGCGCGTTGGTAACATAGCCTTTTCTCCGACTTTCATTTAAATATTTTAACTGGTAAACGTCATTTGGCAAAATACCTGTAATTACCAGCGGCCCTTTGTATCTCGCTTGCAGTTTGGTTGACATTCCTGTAGAGACTGGGTTTGTTTGAATGTAAACAATATCGCCCAAACTAAACTTTACATTTCTAAAACGATGCTTGTCATACCTGCTCTTCATTTTTTCTTGTTCGCAAACGATCTTTCCACGAACCTTATTTTGAACCTCTATCGGACGTTCATATCGTTCAAGATCGGCAGTTAACTCACGCGACAAACCTTCTTCGAACCTGGGTTGATACCCGTACAAAGTCTCAATCGGCGTTCGTCCGGTAGTTGTGCTGATTGTAGCGTTAATATCTCTTTCAAGCTTGGGAATCTGCAAATCCCAACTTGCCTGATCCGGTCCAATTGAGGAACGTAACGCGGGTAGCAACGTGCGGTTTAACCGTTCTACTAGTCCATTTGCTTGCGGGTGTCGAGTTGAAATCAATGAATGTAGAATCCCATGCCGCTTACAAAATGTAGAAAACGCTTCTGATGTAAATGCGGTGCCTCGATCTGAGACAATGCGCATCGGTGCTCCAAACTGCAACACAAATTCTTCAAGCCGCTTGACTGTAGTCTTCGCATCTACACAACTGACTGCTTTCAACTGCGCAAACTTAGTCAGGTTGTCAATAATGGCAAGGACATACTTATTTCGCCGAGGAGTCGTAACAAAAGGTCCTACGTGGTCAACGTGTACAACCCCGAATGGCCTGCGACCTGGTGCAATAGGATGAAGTACACCCTCCTTTCTTCCGTTCTTATTTTTAGCAAGTATACACTGCAAACAGTTCTTGATGTGTACACGAACATAGTTCCTCATATTTGGAAAATAATAATGATTCTTGATTCTGGCAATAGTTTTGTCTAGCCCAAAGTGGCTCGTCAGGTCATGGAACCTAATGACTATAGACTTTCGCATGGCTCTAGGAATGACGTACAACTCACGCGTTTCACCTTCTTCCCCTACAGGTGCCACCTTCTTAAATAAGAGTCCATTTTTCAGAGCATAGCCTTCTATCTCACTCCTTTCGTACCTCGTGCGCAAACCTACTGGCTTCTGTAGTAACGCAACCTTTCGCTTAATTACTGGATCGGCCCTTTGAAAACTCATAATTTCATCTTCTCGGGTTTAAATGACTTGAATTCGTTTTACCGGTAGCTTCCGACTAGTCTCATCTACAGGGGCTCCGGATGAGGCATCGACGTGCTGCATACTTGACCCCTTCCTGTGGACAATCTGAAAGTCGAACTCAGTTAATTCACTCAACCACCTAGCGATCTGAGGATTCTGTGTCCTCCATGCGTTGATATACACGAGACATTCGCAATCGGTGACGATTACAAATGGAATTCCTATAATGAATGAACGCAACATTTTTGTTGCCCAGTTAATGGCAAGGAGCTCCAGCCTACTCGAGTGATAGATGGATTCCGCTTCCGTAGTTCGTCTACTGATGGCATAAACCAGTTGAAGTGTATCCGTCTTCTTTTCTCTCTGAAAAAGCATTGCTGCGAGTCCAACCGAAGATGCATCCGTGTGCAGCTCGGTGTGTTCGGCCTTCGGATTAAATGTCTTAAGGACTGGTCGTTTTCCCAGAGACGTTCTGATTCCATTAAAGGCTTCATCCTGCTGCTTGTCCCAGATGAATGGTACTTCTTTTCGCAACAAAGCAGACAAGGGCGCTGCAATCGTTGCAAAATTAGGGAGGAAGCGTCGGAAGAATCCAGCTAGTCCCAGGAACCGGCGCACTCCATGAACATCAGTAGGCTTAGGAAATCTCTCTATTGCTATTAGTTCTATTTTTCGCTCACCAGGCTGAATCAGTCCTTCACCTAAAACATAGCCAAGGTACGCAATTTTCCGCATACCGAATCTGCACTTTTGTATATTCAGGGTCAAACGAGCTAGTTTAAGAGCCTTCAACACTTCGATCAAGCTAAACATGAGCTCATCCCACGTTTGTCCATACAAACAGATATCATCAAAGTACGAGAAAGCTAACCCTCGTCTCTCAAGCGGACCTAAAACTTTCTGCCTCACCTCGGCGAAGACCTTCGGTGCATTCATCAACCCAAACATGACTCTTTCGAACTGACCTGTCTGCGTCTCTGTAATGAACGCCGACTTGTCCTTGGACTGCTCCGATAACGGTATTTGCAGGTACCCCTGTGACAAGTCCAAAGATATGAAGAATCTCGCTGTAGATACCCTTTCCAACAAGCTGTCAAAGTCAGGGATAGGGAAGTTGATCACCTTCGTTATTTGATTCAGTTGACGATAATCGACGACCATGCGGGGAGATCCATCGCTCTTCCTAACTAAAAAGGTAGGACTGGCAAATTCTGAATTAGTGTCGGTAATCAACCCAGCTTCACGATACTCATTCACAATACGATCTAACTCCGCACGATCCTTAGCATTCAACTTATGAACCGGCTTTGCATCTTGAACGACATCAATGTCCATCTCAAGGACATCAGTACAACCTAACTCTTGTAAATTACTAGCAATGCAATCTCGGAATTCATTCAAAATTTTCAACAATTCAATACGCTGTTCGGTAGTAACCGACTCGTCAGTTATAACATCTGTTTCTCTCACGGGAGTATACATTGGTTGTATCTGCGGTACCTGCTCAATTTTAACAATACACTCGCCGACCTCATCGCCAATTTCAATATCAACTTTAGAACCAGTATCGTTACAAACAGGCATTTTCAATTTTCCTACAATCGTAGTAACATCAATAAAACAAATTTCACCACTTTCTAACCTTAATCGCTCATTTGAAACAGACTTAGCATTTTTCTCACTACTCACATACTCGCTGCTCAATTCAGTATCGAGTTGAACAAATTTCAAATTATCTCCAATTCGCGTGTATATAATGTCACCGGCTTCGGTGAATGGGCGCCCCAAAATCACTTCAAATTTCTGAGCATAATCAGGAACAATTCTAAACTCTAACAGCTTGGGATTTAAATCCTCAAATTCAATTCGTTCAGTGATTATGCCCGGGGAAATGACTTGTTGGCTGCCAAAACCTTCTATCTCGGATTGCACACGTTCAACTCGGTACCCACCGCGCAAAACAGCGGTTGATTGTATCGTACACACCGACGCACCCATATCTATAAATTCACTGACAAGACATCCGCCAATGGTTACACTTCGAACAAATTTTTCATTTGTTTGTCCTTTCTGGTGACTATTTACTACATGTACATTGTCAGTTTCACCGCTTTCTTGGGGTATCGGCTGATTGCATCGCTTGGCAATGTGTCCGAATTTTTGGCACTTATAGCACTTCACTGCTGTACGGGGTCGCGTACAGTCTCGCGATATATGACCATACTGAGTGCAATTGAAGCACTTCACTTGATTTCAACCCGCACTATCACCATGTTCACTATTACCAGCGTTCGACTGCGACGACGGCTGCACTGTTGATGATGTAGACTTCTTCTTCTCGGTTTGCGAAGTTGCTCCGGAACGCTGACTGCTACTGCTGCCACCTGGGAACTTGCTGCGATGGCTCATTCACTCCTTGCGACTCGCTTCCACTCGCTCGAAGGCAAGCATATCTTGATACAGGCTGTATCAAGATATGTATGGAGATATATATGTATGCCCCCCCCCTTGAGTCGTTTGTAGATCCGCCAGTGGATACAGCTCACTCATCGTGTCATATTGACGGGCTAGGATATGACTACTCAGCTCCCTCGACTACAAACCTATCGCTAACTCCTCTTTGATATCGTCGTCAGTCAAATCTAAACCATGACAAAGCCAAATTTTGTTCCAAATAATATTCTGCCACAGTTTCTCTGGGTGACTGCACTCGACGTGACATTGTTTTCAACTTTTCACCTTTACTGCGGGGATTTGTAAACATGTTTTTGAATTCTATTATGAACGATTCGTAGTCCTTGATTTTCGTGGAATTAGCCATATACCACTTGTTATATAAAATTCCTCTGGGTCAGGATGTACTGAATAAATTCACTCCGGGTTCATTATTATCACTTACAGTTTATTTTTCAATCCACTTTACTCGTCTTACAATTGTTCTCATCAACCGATTATAAATTTGCGAACCCGTTCGAAAACAATCTCACGCGCATTCGACTTTCGGCGTGTTCCACAAACACCTTTTTATCGATTACAATTTCGCGAACCCGTTCGACAACAATCTCACGCGCGTTCGGTTTTCGACGTGTTCTAACGACGCCTTTTTTTTCTACAACCGGCAGAATTCCTCTGCCCTCGCTCGACAACAACTACTCTCTCGACAGGAAAACAGAAATTATAGCACGCGCCCTATCGATATCAAAAGAAAACAAACTCGGGCGGTGATTTAAAATCAAACTAAGCTAACATTCGGTCACTCCTGACACACACTCAGTCCCTTGAGTGTTAGGTTAGACCATATCGAAACCTGGCTAGTCACTCTTCATCGCTTTCATCCAGATCCATTGGATCTACAGTACCTCGCCATATGCGTAGTTGACTAACATGGGCGGTGAATACTACATTACGCTTTTGCACGTTCATTAGCTTTTGTAGCTGGTATGTATCTGACGGTAACACGCGTGCAACTACGTAAGGGCCACCGTACTTGGGTTCCAACTTGAGACTATCACCCGTGGCTTGTACATATGTGCGCGTGTAAACAATATCCCCGACATTATAATTTACATTTGTACGTCGATGACCATCGTAACTCGCCTGCTCATTTACAATCTTCTCTCTGATCATTGACTGAACAATTTCGGGTTTTCTGTATTCGTCTTGGATCATTGTATTCAAAAGAACTGAGTCCCTATTAAAGCGGGGCAGGTATCCCAATAGGGCCTCATAAGGCGGGACTCCAGTCGTTTTATTTTCTGACAAGTTAATTTCGCGCACAATAGTTGGGAGCGACAAGTCCCAGTCGCGCTTACTTCGCTGTGATTCGGAGGTTCGCATAGCACCCAATAACACACTGTTTAGTCGCTCAACTAAGCTATTCCCCTGAGGATGGCGACTCGATGTCAAAGTGACTTTAATGTCCTTGCTGTTACAAAACTCAAGAAAACCATTCGACGTAAAGCAGGTACCCCTGTCACATACAAATCTACCCGGAAAACCTCTCTCGCGTAAGAACCTGTTGACACATCGCATTGTGGTTTCGGCAGATGTGTCTCTCACGGCGAATGCGACTACAAATTTCGTTAAGTTGTCGACAAGATTCAAAACATATTTATTGCCCCTGTTGGACTGAACGAAGGGACCAACGTGCTCCATATGGACTAGTTCAAAGGGGCATTTGCCTGGCGGAATTGGATGTAACTCTCCTGGCTGTTTGCCTCGGGAAGACTTATACAAAATGCAGTCAAGGCACCGACTTATGTGATTTTTTATGTACTTATACATTTCCGGAAAATAATAGTAGCGTCGCATTGCCGTGTAAGTCTTCTCAAGGCCAAAATGATTTTTCAAATCGTGGTACTTAATTACTAATGCTTTGCGCATCGCACGCGGAATGACAAACAGCTCCCGCTGTTTTCCGTCGATTTCAACGACTTTATACAATACATTATTTTGTAGGACGTAACTACGCACTTCATTCATTTCGAAACGACTTTGTTCGCTTTGTGGTTTGTTCAATATATCAATTTTACTCCGCAATTTCTCGTCGGTTTGTTGATATAGGAGGATTTCCTCTTCGCGTGTCGCAATCGCACATACCTGCTCACTTTCGGACTCAATGACTTCATCGACAGGGGCACGCGACAAGGCATCGGCGTGTTGCATCTCTCTGCCACTCCGATACTTGATTTGCATATCGTATTCCGCAAACAATGAGTACCACCGAATAATTTGTGGATTTGTCGTTTTACTAAAGTTAACATGTACCAGCGATTGACAGTCCGTATAGACTGTAAAATTAATCGGTAACAAAAATAGGCGTAACCGCGTAACCGCGAACTTGATCGCCAACAATTCTAACTTAACTGAATGATAATTCTTTTCGGGTTCGCTCGTTTCCCGACTAATCGCATACACCAGTTTTAATCCACCGTCGCCCTTCTCTTGACAAAGCATAGCGCCTAGACCGTCTTTACAAGCATCCGTGAATACGACAGTCCTTTCGGCTTTCGGATCATATATTGCCAGAACGGGTCGTGACGTGAGACTATTTTTAATCTCATTGAAAGCGTCCCTTTGAGAATCGGTTCACACAAACGTTTTGTTCTTTTTGACTAAGTCCGAGAGGGGACGAGCAGTCAGCGCGAAGTTAATGACAAAACGTCGGAAGAAACTAGCTAAACCTAGAAATCGCTGAATCTCTAAAACAGTTTTTGGCTCGGGAAACATGGCAATAGCGCGTACTTTACTTTCACCTGGAGATATTCCTCGCGCAGAAACAACAAATCCGAGGTATTCAACCTCTTCGACTCCAAACTGACATTTCTTTAAATTTAAAGTTAATTTGGCGTCTGTCAACGCTCGCATAACCGTATCAAAATGCGCCAATACCTCTGGCCAATCTTTCCCCATGACTAACACATCGTCTAAGTAGAACACCGCTATTTTGTTTCTGTATTGTCCCAGGACATGTTCCATGAGTTTTGAAAAATAAAATGGGGCATTCATTAGCCCAAACATCACGCGGGTCAACTCACCAGTTTCGTCTGGTGTGATAAAAGCGGTTTTCTCACTGGCTTCGGGGGAAAGTGGCAATTGCAAGTACCCATGTGCTAAATCTAAACTTATAAAAACGCTTGCACCTGCAAGTGCCTCCAGACAATCGTCAATGTTCGGTATTGGGAAAGGCATACGGATGGTTTGTTAGTTTAATTTTCTATAATCGATTACGAGTCTCTTTTCGCCATTTTTTTTGTTCACCAATAAGACCGGGCTCGCGTAGGGAGAGCACGTCTCTCGAACCAATCCCGCCTTTTTCCAATCTCGAACAATGTCTCTCATAATTGCTCGCTCATTTGCCGTTGTCTTGTACGGTTTCGAACAACAGGGCACTGAGCCGTCTTTTACCTTAATGTCCATTTCGATGAGGTCAGTTTTGCCCAACTCGTCCAGTGTCATGGCAATACCCTTACGATGTTGGTTGAGGATAGACAGCAGTTCGTTGACCTGAGTCGGTGTAACCTTATCTCCCACGATGACGTCATCTGCCACAATTGGTCGATGGGTGGAAACCAATGGTTGTAGCGGCTCGATGCTTGATATCCTCTCCGGAAAGTCGTAGTTTGGTCCCAACGTTTGCTCGCCACAGAAGTTAATCAGTGTTAGCGTCAGCTCTTCGTTATTGAACTTAGTGTCGACTAAGTTGACAGCCTCTCTCGCCAATCTGGTTTGCTGTAGAAGTACTGGGTTTGTCGAGTGGTTTTCTGGCACTATGTCGCCCAGACGTTCGATCAGCTGCTCCCGTGGTTTAAACACCACCACGTCGTCGACCTTGAAATAGGCCACCGACGTATGATCGATGAAGGACTGGCCCAGAATGACGTCACGAGTTTGGACATCGTCGGGGATCACTCGCAGTCGTACATCGTCGAGAGTGACGTCGTCCATCACTATCGTTGCCACAACATACCCAATGGACACAGTTATGTTGTTATTGAACCCATAACCAATCAAGTCGCAGGGTTCTCTAATGACCCTCATTTCCCTATCAAGGACGACTGAAGCTTTAACTGTACACGTCGTACACCCCGTGTCCACCATCATAACGACTTTGTGTCCGTTTATCAGCCCTGGCTTCAGGTAGATGTCGATCTTCTCTCCGGTCGTCATGTTCCGCAGCAGTTGAACATCCTCTCGGTTCATTGGCAGTGGAGCTTCGCAGTATCGAGACGTGTGTCCACTCTGGTTACATCTGTTGCAACGAAGTAAGCGCGGTTCCTCACAGTCCCGCGAATAATGACCTTCCTGTTGGCAGTTGTAACACTTTACTGCTCGCTTTTATCGAGTTGCCGGCCTGACGTTTGAGGACTCGCCTTTCGTGGGGTTGCCAGCTGGTTTGGCGTCTTTCTGCTCGTCGGATTGGCGGAAGTTTGTTGGAGGTTTACCTCTTCCTCGTGAATTTGGGTGAAGCACGTCGTGCCCGGTGGCGACACGCTCGTAAGTAAGCATGTCCTCCAGCAACTGGTCATCCTTTTGATATGTTTTAGCACAAACATGAAGGGCTAACGCCCTGGATCGTAGCCCAATTGCCACCTGCTCCACGATTTCTCTCATAGTGAGACCTAATGGTTGGCATAACCGTAGTTTGTCATAGAAATATCATACTATTGATTCGGTGACATTTTGCTTACGCTTCTGCATTCTCTCCCATGCACTGGCACGGTCAAAGTGTCTGATAAAAGACTGACTGAATGCTGTTCGGAAGGCCTCCCAAGAATACAATGCTGGTCTTTTGTTTTTATACCAGTTTTGAGCAGTGCCTACCAGATGAACACCAGATGATCGTCTCATCACCTTGCATTGGATCCGATATATTTTGTTGCTCATCCCTGACGCCTCTCGGCGAATTGTGAAGCATGAGGTCATCCAGATGATTTCGAGTAGCATTCAGACCTTGCACCGGTGTTGCATTGTGAGGTTCTAGTTGTAGTAGGGGTAGCTCACGAGAGTATGTTTGGTCCCGATGGGCATGGACGTCACCAAACGGATTTACATCATTGTAAGGGCCGGATGGAGAGGTTAGGAAACCTCCACTCGCGTGACTCTGATTTGTCCCGGCATTCCGTGGCACTTTGTTGCACATAGCGTCTCGGCGACAGTTCGCGTTGGAACCGATCAAAGGACGTCTGGTTATACGCCATGTCGGTTACAATCACTCACTTCACACGTGCACCACAGCGAACGTTTACAAACGTCGGTGACAGCGCTCTACCCACACATTTGCCAGCACAAGTCACTTTCCGAGTTCGTAACGGAGCAGTCCACGACTTGACGCGATTTTTCTCGTACTCGACGCTTTCGAAGTCCGCAGCGGAGCAGTTTACACCTCAACGCGAATTTTCTCGTACTCGACGCTTTCGGAGTCCGTAGCGGAGCAGTTCACATCTCAACGCGAATTTTCTTGTACTCGACGCTTTCGGAGTCCGTAGCGGAGCAGTTCACACTCGGCGCTAATGTTCTCGATTTTCTAATCGGCGCGCGCACTTCTTCACTGTGGCGTCACGCCGTACACAAAATGGACGCCCGCCGCCTCCCCTTCTTCGTGACGTCACACAGTGCTCAAAACGGCTGTTATCCGGCACTTTTTCCACACGTGGTCGGATAAAACACTTTTTATGTTTTTCAGCTTTCAAGGATCCAAGGGAGTTTGAATATCCCACTCCTGAATTGTTATATAAAATTCCTCTGGGTCAGGATGTACTGAATAAATTCACTCCGGTTTCATTATTATCACTTACAGTTTATTTTTCAATCCACTTTATTCGTCTTACAATTGTTCTCATCAACCGATTATAAATTTGCGAACCCGTTCGACCACAATCTCACGCGCATTCGACTTTCGGCGTGTTCCACAAACACCTTTTTCTCGATTACAATTTCGCGAACCCATTCGACAACATTCTCACGCGCGTTCGGTTTTCGACGTGTTCTAACGACGCCTATTTTTTCTACAACCGGCAGACTTCCTCTGCCCTCGCTCGACAACAACTACTCTCTCGACAGGAAAACAGAAATTATAGCACGCGCCCTATCGATATCAAAAGAAAACAAACTCGGGCGGTGATTTCAAATCAAACTAAGCTAACACACTTATGAGCTGCACCCTTCAAGTGAGACGTCGCAATGCTGAAAACCACTTGTGGTGACCAACTGTGTATCTTTTGCGCCGTCTCCAGCTCTCGCAACCATGCTTCTGCTTATTCCGGCCGCTCTGTCGCCTCGAAATCTCGGATCATTTTGCTTAACCCCGGAATAACACTGTACTGAGTAGAGGTGCCCGATGACACCTGCCTCTGCTGCTCACTTTGTCTGGATACAATTGTGGTCAATTGCCCTAGTATTTGTGTCAGCTCGGGTGGTTTAGAGATAGCTTGTGCGTTACCTTTTAATTGTTTCAGCTCCGCCTCAGCTTTATCACGATGTGCCTTCATCTTGTCGTAGTGTTGCCGATACTCGGTTACCATCTTCTCCAGCTCAACTTGTCGCGTTTGTAACTTCGCCCGGTCGTCTTGTGCGTCCTGCAATTGTTTCTGTAGCTCGTCCATGTTTGCTGATTTAGATCTCGTGAGAGTACCTGGTGCGTTTAGTTTGTCAACAATTACTTGAAATGAGTCAGGTCTGTCCATTTATAAACACACCATGGTAACGAATCAAGCACTCCGAAGTTTTTTAGGGAAATTTTAATTTCACTATTGTTCCTGCTAAGGATCTCCTCCCCCCCTATATCCTACTTATATATTATATATATATTATATTATATATATACATATATATATATATATGTTTGTGAAATAATTATTCCAAAGACCTTATTATATATTTCATTAATATTTCAAGGACCATTGTGCTATTACGAGGACGTCCCCGTAATTGAAACATGTTTGCGGAAGATTATGAGGACTTACAGTCCTTGAAATTATAGGGCCCTGTATGTAAATTAACGTACGGTCCTGAGAATAGTTAT
>JABFPD010000076.1:0-16759 GCA_022817545.1 Cremastobaeus sp. ZL-2020 | reverse complement strand
TTCATTTGATAAATCCATTACTCAAAACTTATTGACTAACCTGATTGTATTTTATGATATTCATTCGTATTATACTGCTTAAAACTTATTCCTTATACATTGTAATGTAATTTCGCAAAATTGTATATTAAATTAAGACATAACAATTAAAAAAAGTGAGAAATTGAAAATAATAGAGCATGACACAAATTGAGTACAGTATGTAGGAATGTATTTAATATTGTACATCATTATGCAATGTCACAAGTAATTATATATTGCAATTTACACGTTATAAAATATAACATTTTATAAATAATCTTCTCTGCTGTTATTTATACAATTTGAAACGCTATTCTAGTTAAATCAAACACAATTTGTAAATAATCTTATCGAATGCAAGATTTTAATTACTATGATAGATGTACAGTATAGTGATTAAGAACAATATATCATGATATTTACTCATTTATGTGCGGGAACATTAAAATCGTTGCTTCCGGGAGCTCTGAATTCATGGTATCTTGAATAAATATTAAGGTAAACCCGATAGTTATGATAAGTCAGTAATTTATTTTCAAGCTTTCATATAGTAATGAAATGCTTTAAAACAGGCACAAGATGAATATATGTTTATGATATAATTTTCCTCAATTTTGATACTTGAAGTTTAGTACCTATATATAAATATACATGCATATGTATATATTTACATAGAAAACAACCTTTCAAATACATACAAATGAACGTTTGAAAGAGCTTTCGATATCTGACCATAAATATAATCACGGTTTTACCTCAATATCACATATGAGTTTCACTGAGTACGCGAAATTCATCATCTAGTTTCAAATTTCCACTTGACATTTAAAAATTCATCATTTAAAATACAGGTTTCTGAAACTTGTTCCAATGAGCAGGTATAATTTATATCTAATATAATTAAAAAACCTAGACGTTCTACCACAATTATGTTACAAATTCGACAACGCTCTAGAAAAATTTATTCAAAAAAATCACTTTCCTGTTTCATTGGATATATTGAAAATATACAGTTAACCGCACTGAATCAAACTAAACAAGGCGGTTGCGTTCTCTTTACCATCTTCATCCTGTGTGATGATCTCCATAGTGCCATCATTCAACAAAACTTGTTCAAGAAGCAGCGTTTCTTGATTTTCGTCAGTAATTTCTACAACAGTTTCCTCCAAATTTCCAGCGATTAGCTGTGCTTGAGCGGATGGTGTCCTTCTTCTACGAATCTTGGGACGATCACTGTGTATCCTCATATGTCTCCGTAAATCATATTTTCCAATGAACCCAGCGCCGCATTCGTCGCAACTGTAAGGTTTGTTATCTGAATGGGTCCATAAATGCCTTCGCAGGGCAGCAGTAAACGTGAAAGCCATGCCACACGTGTTACAAGTGTATGGCTTTTCCCCAGTGTGCAATAAGCTGTGATCTCTCAGGGTGGCTCGTTGATTGAACCTCTTACCACAGACTTCACAAGTGTAACTCCGAGGATTCGAATGGATCTTTGTATGGTTAATTAGGTTACCTTGCTGTGAAAATGACCTGTTGCATACCTCACATTTATAAGGCTTCTCGCCAGTATGGACTCGCATGTGCGTAACTAATGTTCGGTTATTATGGAATCGTTTGCCACAGACGTTGCAAGGGCATTTGGCTAGCTGCTGACCTTGAGAATCCAAGTGACTTAGTAAGTGACGCTTGTAATTAGCTTTTTGGTTGAAAACTCGTGAGCACTGAGTGCATTCGTAAGGAGCTCCATTCATGTGTGTAGTTATATGTTTTTCGAGTTCTGCTTTGGACTTGTATCTGACACCACATTTCGCGCATCGAAACCTTGGGAAATCTGCGTGACAGATCATGTGTCGTTTGAGATAACGACGCATTGAGTATGCCTTGTTGCATAAGAAACAGGTGTATGGAAATTGGCCACTGTGAGTCTTTACATGTGTCCTGAGCTGTGCTTGACTCTCAAAATCTTTTTCACAAACCATACAGAAGAAAGGACCATCTACTGGGATGTGATTATCTACAGTATGCAATAATACACTTGTCAATTTCTCGTAATTCTTCGAACACAATGTACACTGGTATTGCATTTTACCGTTTCGCAAGCGTACTTCTTTAATCCTTGTCATATTGTCATTCAATGCTCCATAAACATTGCTGTTTATTGAATCTGCTTCTTGGCCATCTTGCATACTATTATCAGTCACTGAAGTTTCATTTATGGGAGCTTCCTCATATTCGCTTATCTCACCTTCAAATGCATCACCTTGAGTATATAGAGGCTGCCAATATTGGTTTTCTACTTTCAGTTTGATGCCTTCGTCTGTTTTCAACTCTTGGAAAGAACACTGATTTTCATCTTCAGGTTTTTTCGTTACAACTGGTAACTCTTGTATGGGTACTCTCTGGAGAGGTATTGGTTTTTCAGAAGGTACTTTGATTATTATTTGACTTTCCTCCGATATTGGGTGTGGTGTGATAAACTCCATATCTTGTCCCAATGAGTCATCCTCAACAGCAACATAACATTGGTCTTCCATCAACTCAGTTATATCTTCTGCTTCTTCATGAATAATATGTTCAAGGTTTTCTTCATTTTCTAAATACTCTATCGACATAGCCATATCTTGCTCTTGTTTTAGCATTGGAATTTGGTCATCGTAATAATTGTCCATTATAATAGTCTCATTTTGTTGAATCTCTTGCTCCTCTAATTCTTCTTCTTCTGTTTCTTCTACAACTTTTACTTGTTTTCTTTTTCTAGTGTTGTACCTCCTTGTGGGTGCGCTCTGAACAGGTTTCTTTTTTTCTTGCTTCGTCTTAACCTGAATAATTGTTGATTTATATAATTATTATCATTATTACAACAATACTCAATGTAATTAAATAAATTGGGTAATTATGAAAATTGAAAGTTTCAAAAAAGGTAATAAATAAAAAAGAATTAATTATAAAATTTATGAACTTTGATTGGGCAATATTTTTGCAGTGTCTGCAATGTTTTGATTCACACTTACCACTTTTTGATTCAACATTTTTCGTAGTTTTTCATCTGTTTCTTGAACTTGCAACTTGAACGCATAATAGGCATTAGTTCGGTATGCACATTTTGAACAAAGAGTCATTGGTAATCCATCTGAACGATCCATCTGGAAAAAAATATTTTCATTTAATCCAATTATATATATATATATTAGTAAAACAGAAGTTTCTAATTAATCCAATACAAACATGTTTTAACATTGAAGAAATATTTTTGCCACCGCTTTTAACGTGATGAAACTCAAAAAAATATGATTACAATTTTATAATTATAATTGAAAGAATTCTAAAATAAAATAATGTTTATAACACTTTATTCTTTAAAAAATAATTATATGAACGAAAATAAATAAATAACCGCGAACAAACTAGCTTGTACAATTTTCTTGGAAATTTCCAGTTGAACATTTTCAGAAAATTTATTGTCAATTTTACTAAATATCAACAAAATATTGTTGCTGTTATTGTTAATGTCTATTTGGTATCAGGGTAGTTTCTCAGCTTTAGACCATTTTCAATTACCATTTAGCAAATCAACAAAATATTTCAAGGTTCCAATCTTTGTTTTTGTTTGATAAATTCAATGATGCATTTTCAGATCATTTTCAAAGTGTTATTAATTTTCCCGCCATCGAGTAATTCGAAGCATTGTAGGGAAAACAATGCAAACAACACTTTGACTAGAATGGACATTTTTAATAGTTGCAATGTTAATTATTGAATTTGATATTAAACTAAAGAGACAATTGTATTTAATCAATTATTGTGTACGTAGGCGATACTAACCTTAACAGATGCCATTTCTGCAAGTTTATCCGAGAGTCTGTATTTTTTTATTCTATCATCGTACATATCCAAAAGGCGGCCATCTACTTTCATACAGACACGACACATGTCAGCAAAACTCACTTCCCAACTCATTTTGAATATTGTTCGTAAAACTGGCCGTTTTCTGCATTCAGTAATGAAAACTACGCCATTTAACGATACGAAATGTCCAAACAAGTGCCAATTCGCCAAAGCCGACGCGACCCCACTACAACAATGCCTTCTGTGAACAAAGACAAGAAATGTTACGTGTTCGTATCACATTGCCAAAGTATCAATTTTATCATCGGTTTTCTTGAAATGCAATAATCTAATCGAGTATCTTTGTTGGATTTTTCGTAAGATGTCTTTTGTAAACATGTATATTATTAGAATAAGTGCAACTGTACATACGTTCGTTGTTAATTATTTGCCGTTTGTCTCACTCGTGATACCTGCGATCTGAACGATCCAGACAGAAATAGACAGAAACAAAAAGTGGAAAGAAAATTAACATTCACCAACTCACTATAGTTATGCTCGGGGGTGCCAACTGCTATTTAATCTAGTAACGTTGCTCAAGTCTACGTTCACGAAATAATGTATTTTCATTTTTTTCAAAATGCGATTATTACTATTAAAATAAATATCAGGCGGCTCTTTACGAGTGGGAGATTCTCAACTAGTGAAATACGGTAAATGTTCCAATGGATGACCAGAGATGCACATATGACCGTCATAAAATATATGTGACTGTCATGCGTCATGTGACCGTCACGTGACCGTCACTGACGGTCACAAATTTAAAATATTTTAATGTAACTTGACTGTCACAACCCAGTCAACCACATATTTTGCAACAATACCGCAGTGATATCGCATGTAGCATGCATGAAGTACTGGTGTCAACTGCCTGTACATAACAGGTATACAAAAATTTCCGTTACAGGCAGATATCGTTGCGGCATTTTTGCATGATATTACAGCGACATCGCATTTTTACCGCAACATTCAACTTGCGGTTTCGCAGCTGAATATCGCAATAGTTTCGCGTTGATATTGTTGCTTTTGAGCATTGTAGCATGTTCAAAGTAAGAAAGCGGTATCGCAAAAAAGCCGCATGAAAGCCGCATGAAAGTTTAACTTAGTAAATTATTAGTTGTTTTGTAAGTATCGCGTTGATATTGCTGCTTCTCAGCATTACAATATGTTTTAAATAATACAGCAATATCGCAAAAAAGCCGCATGAAAGTTCAGCTTACTTAATTCTTAGTTATTTGTTTTGTCTGTTTCAAATAATATTTATTTTTCTATATGTGTGAAAAAAATTGCACAATGAATATTATAACATGAGTTTATAACATGAAAACAGCATGAAAAAAGAAATTCATTAAAAATATGCTAGGAATACGAAAAATGTTCTCATTCAAGTTAAGTTCCATAATTTTACGAATACGTGTGCTAACGCTAGATGGCATCAGTGGCCTCTTTAGTGGAGAATAATAATACCGAAGTCAAGACGCCGCCAAAGTTTGGCGGCCAAACTCGAGTTTACTGCAGATTTTCTAAAATACTTCATAGTGTCACAAATGTGACATTATGGTTATATATAGGGAAATAAAAAGAAGAAGGCGTGTGATCATCTGAAAAAAGTATTCCATGTATTCAAATTAGAAATTTATTTTACGTATGTTATAAAAATATTTTATTTAATTAATGAACAACTGTTTCATTTGGTGTTGAGCGGACTTCAACGCTGCTGTTCACGCCGCAGACGAATTTTGGCATAGTTGAACCACTCCTTGATGTCAGATCTCACTGAATCAATGGTTGCTTCCGTGTATTTGTCGCTGATGACTTCTGAAAATCAAAAATATTAAATTAGTCAAACTAAAATTCAATAGATGGTTTAATAATTATTATTGTTCTGTGAATAAACATGCCTTCAATGATTTTAATGGACTCCATGTCCTTGACAGCGTTGTTCCCCCGGAGACCTTTCCATGAACAAGTTGCGGCAAACCGGGACCCAAATGTTCCTGCTAGAACATTAGCTGTGTGATTCTTTGAAGTTTTTCCAGAAATTTTCTTTATCATATAAATCTGAAAAAAATTATTCTCACTATAGTTTGTTGAGATGGTATTAAAAAATTTTTCAATAACCTGATAACGACATTCATATAAAGTGTGCATAAAATTTGCACAATTAAAAAAAATCAATACATTAGTTTTCAAATAATGAATATTTTGAATAAATTACATAAGGGTCATTCCATTTCAAATCGGCCAAAAAAATCCCGATCTCTTCCGATTCGATTGAAACTTTGAAAATACGTTTCTTTTCATGTAAAAAGAGGTAAACATACATTAATTTTCTTTTTGAATTGCTTTGTTATCTCATATTAAGAATATCCCATTTTGTAATCAAATTCCGGATTTTAAAAAAAAAAATTGTTTATAATAATTCAGCGCCTAACGATTATGAATTATTTGATAAATTTCATTCAATTATACTTTAAAGTAAATAAAAAAATACCGTCCAGCCTTGCGAAGGTCAAATAAAATATAAAATTCAAGAGCGAAAGTCGAAATGTCATTTTTTTTTAATAACTAATTTCTCAAATATACTATCATCGAAGTGGCTCATTTTGCGATCAAAAAACTCCTCAGACATTTAATTTCAATTAACTAGAGTGGTTGTTTGGAAAATAATATTTTTTTATTAATTTTTACGGTAAATTTCAATTCTTGTTTTTATGATTTAAAGAACCCTGTATTTTGTTATTCATATTCATCTAAAAGTTGTTTTTTATTAAGGTTTGAGGGTTTTTTTGAACGCAAAATGAGCCACTTCGATGATAGTGTATTTGAGAAATTAATTATAAAAAAAATGACATTTCGACTATTTTAAACAATTTTTTTTCAAAAATCCGAAATTTGATTATAAAATGGGATATTTATAATATGATATAACAAAGCAATTAAAAAAAATTAATGTATGTTTACCTATTTTTATATGAAAAGAAACGTACTTTTAAAGTTTAAATCGAATCGGAAGAGATCGGGATTTTTTTGGCCGATTTGAAATGGAATGATTCATAATTTGTTATATTGGATTGTTTAATTGTAAGAAATTGTCTTATTTATCATTCAAAATTTTGAAAAACAAAGTAAAAATCAGATTTATTTACATATTGATTTTTGGCTTCCTCGGAGCCAATGAGCATGCGACTCCATTCTTCCGCGGCAGCCAGATTTGCAAGAGGAAGAAATCGTTTAACGATTTCTTTTGGCGGCGTTACATCGCACGAAGCCTCTAATCGTTCCAGTCGCCTACCGTTGTTTTCCAATTCCAACAATAGTCGCCCATACCGCTGCGCTAAATCATGGTCTCGGTCTGAAAAAAATAAGTATGAAAGAATAGCGTTTTTTATATATTAAGCGCGTGCGAAGAAGATAATTTTTCAACCTCGTTTTGTTGAATTTTGCGCACGATCGCGCATTAAATTTACTTCCATACGAGCGCAAACGTCCTTGTATCGGAATATATTATTTCATACTGATTACCTCGTCTTGAATGGCGCCCCAGAGACTCCTGATTTTGATTCGTCGTAATTGCCTGTAATTGCGTCGGCAGTTGGCCCGGCGGTAGCACAAGATTTTGGACCGGCGGTTGCACCATTGGTGGAAACTGATTATGTTGTTGCCCCGCAGATTCAACCGCAGCAGCAGCTCCCGTTATGGCATTAAGTGCCACTGATGGATTTTCCAATTGCGGCTGGTTTTGCAGTTGTCCTGTTGAGACAGTTGCAGCGGCGGGAGTAAGTGCTCTATCCCCCACTTGTGCCTGGTTCTGTTGTTGCCCTGCGGAAGCAACCGCAGCGGCAGCTCCCGTTACATCGGTAAGTGCCACCGATCGATTCTCCCGTTGCGGCTGGTTCTGTTGTTGCCCTGCGGAAGCAAGCGCAGCGGCAGCTCCCGTTACATCGGTAAGTGCCACCGATCGATTCTCCCGTTGCGGCTGATTCTGTTGTTGCCCTACGGAAGCAACTGCGGCAGCAGATACCGTTACAGCGGTAAATGCTACTGATGGTTGTTGATCCAGTTGTGACTGGATTTGCGGTTGTCCTGTGGGCACAGGTGCAGCATCGGTTGCGGCGGAGAGAGTAGCTGTTGGCGCTGCTGGTTGCTGATGAATTTGCTGTTGCAGCAACAGATCTTCATGATCCTCTTGCCGTATTGGATGGTCGTGACGGCGTGCCTCCTGTCCATTAGCAATATTTATCCGCAAAGCTGATTGTAACTGCGGATGACTACTGCTCGGAATAACGGAGTGTTCTGTCACTGTAATGAACATAATATAATTATACAATGTTTTTCCAAAGGATTATCTCAAAACGGATTAAAAATTCTGTGGCTCAGAGGAAAAACCAGTTAACTTCACTTTTCATGGAAATTGAGTTAATGACATTTTTGCAATCTCTTGCATCTATAATTTATTACTGTCAGAACAGAATATAGGAAAAGTAGCATCTTTTTATCATTACAAGATAATGAATGTTATTTTCACTATAGGCCTAAATGGGAATAGAAAACTTTAAACTCGTTTTTCTCAAAATTTAGAAATATGGACTTAACTGGTTTTTCCTTTTAGCCACAGAACTTCATCTTACTAATAATGTTTTCGTCCTCACAATCTATTGATAATTCTTCAGTGTTACTCTCCTCCGTATCAGTTTCAGAACTCGATGGTGAGTACCTAGCTGTGCGGCGTCGCTTTCGTTTCCCGACAGCACCTTCTTCCGCCGAAGTGTAATTGGGATCATTTGCCCGTTTTCGCGCTTGAGCCAATGTTCCTGAAATACAGTCACACACGCACACAATGTAATAAACATTCCATTTTTTATTTCTAAGTCTCTTACGCGAGGCAAACGTTCCATTCGAATTTAAGCGAACGGGCCCTGAATAACTAAATTTTTGTTGAAAAAAGTTTTTCAAGAAAAAAACATATGCGATGTTACTGACAGTAGCAACATTTACGGCAATAAAATTTTCGAAATTTTCCAGCGCCGTATCATGTTGAATGTAATTCAACATGATACGGCGCTTCATTTGTGTTTTCATTTATGTTTTTCCAGCGAATGCATAAAATTCGAGTTCTGTCATTTATAACCCCCCCCCCCCCCCCATGTCTTGTACTTTGTACCTGTGCATCCCAACTCCCTCTGTTGCAACTAAGCTACTGCTAACGCACACTGAAGCATCGTATCGCTGTGTCTCGTAGGTATGCGGTCACTTAGGCACGTATATTATGGACACAGCGACGCGCTATAGGGTTACCTTTGCTTTCAATTTACTTCCGTCGACTCGTTATGATTTGCATTCAATTGACGCGTTGTAATAGAATTTCAAATTTGCACCAATCCACTGTTCAGAAATTGGTGTTTTTATACACTACACAAAGTAACATTTGACATAATAATAATCATCAATGCCGTTCGGATTTTATTGGCCTTGGTCACGGTCAAGCTCCAATAATATGACCTTTATATCTCCAGATCTTCGGTTATCTCTCGATGGTACATATAAATTGATATATGTAAGAAAAATTCAGCTTCAGTTCCTTTGCACGATATTGGCCGATCCCAATGGTTTTCAAACCCGCAAGTTCTGTCACCTAAACCCAATGCCTGATGTGTAATATCCAGTCCCTCCAATATAATGGTTAGGAACAAATACTACGCAAAGAGTGAGACGCGCGACGGCGACCTCCAATTCATCCCGACGTTTTGATTTATACTCAATAATATTGAGGTGTAATTTCAATACAAATTTCCATTGAGAGTGCAACCGTAATTAACATTAACCGTGGCGGCACGAGAAAATACTCGCAGTCCAAACTGTAAACTGCATTTGAGTGAAAAACCCTTTCTTCGTCGAGGGACGCAATGTCGCACCCGCAGCAAACAGGTACTTCGCTGCTATTCGCATAAGAACATTTGTTTTCAGTGCAAATTCTGTTTGAATGTAAAAACGTAAAGAAATAATTTTAAAAAAACTAATAGAAATTTTTCGGCGAATTGTAATTTTAATGGATTTGAGATGAATATCAGAAAGAACTGAGAGCAACCTATGGAAATTTTTATAAACAATACCAGAAGGAATATCGATAAAAATTAATATTGGAAACTGTCTCAAGATATCTTTTCAAATTTCTTGACATCGTAACCATCAATTTCACAAAAAAATTTGGCGGTGTAGATTTTACGCATTTTTCGTTATATGAATATGAATTTGCAGAATAATTAAGTGCATTTATAATTTCATATAAACAATTCGAGAAGAGCATTTCAAAAAGAAAAAATAACATTTACAGCAAGAATCAATCCGAAAATTTCCAGCGTTGCATGACGTTAAATGTTATAATACAACATCAATTCATTTGTAATTTTCCAGCGAATGCATAAGCCCGGGCTGAACCAAAAGATACAAAACGAGATGACGGCTGCGAGTCGTTCAAGCTCTGTCATCTATCCCTCCCACCTCCCCTGCCACCATGTCTTGTACTTTGTACCTGTTTATCCCAGACTCTCTCTTGTAATTAAGCTACTACCGACGCGCACTGACACATCGTATAAGATCATTCACAATGGGCGCTTACGTCATGTCGTAGCGCGCGTGTCTCAATGTATTTCAAATGGAGTAACGCGCGCATTTTCTCTTTCAATTTATTGCAATAGCATTATAAATCTGAAATAAATGGTTTTATTTCAACAACGATTAAGGTCCATTTACACATATCCGTATTTGCTCCGATCAGTGCTTCAGTAGCTGTAAAATTCAATATATGTTTAACTCGAAAATGAATAATACTGAAGCGCTGATCGGAACGAAAATGGATGATTGTAAATAAACCTTTACTTACATACGAATGTCTGAAGACATTTGTTGGGTCCGGAAATCTCCCCTAAGTCGCTACTGTCATGACGCCAATAAATAGACTATCATTACTTACTGAACAAATCTATTAGAAACCGTTTCAATTTTTTCGGTGTTTTACGGCGCTATGCATAATTTGTAATGTAAACGTTGACGAACTGATTTATAACATTTTATCTAATGCAGTGATGCGAAAGCCTTAAAGCGAATGGTACATGCTGTCACTTATGTATATAGCCTATACCCTATACTTCTCAAAGGTAAAAAATCTGTATATATTGTAGTACTCATCGCTTAAAGTGTATTCGGAATTTCAACAAAAAAATCATGAAACAAAATTATTGTTTCTTTTTAATGTAAATATAAGGTATAATTTTCAATGTAAATTTAGTTTCAAATTTGTGTCAAAGTTTGATGGTGAAATTTTACTGTATAAAAAAACACAAAACAGCGTAAACGCGGAAAAACGGGAATTTTTATGTTGGGTAAAAGTCGCGTTCAGGTGCCATTTTCTATACTCAAAAACACGAAGTCTACTTCCATAACAATTACATAATGTTGACTCAAGTGAATGAAAATGGATTAATGTAGACAAAAAAAAAGCAAATTATTTTATCCCTGTCAAAATAATTTGCTGCAATAAGAAATGCAGTAAGCTATTAGAGTATTTTTCCGATCAGAAAATGTCGCGTTTTGACGCGTTTTTCTGTCTCTCAACCCTTCAAGTACGGCCGTCAACTATAGTTAACGGCACGAGACTGCATCGTGGGCCGGCCGTCAACTATAGTTGACACTTTCGCGTAGTACTCAAATCGTATAATTTTGAACAGAAATGAGTTTAATTTTTCATTTTTGGTCCAAATCTCAAATTTAAAAAAAAATTGTCACCGGCACTGCAAAAACTGCCGTTTTATTTTGTTTTAATTTTAAAACACTAAATAGTGTTTCACATGTTAAAAAGATAGGTTAAAATTTTAAAACACTTAAAAACGTTTTAAAAATGGGGTACAAAACGTTTTATTTTAAAACACGAGTTCTTGCAGTGGGCCCACGATGTTACCCGCCGCCACTGACTGCCGTACGTGACGGGTTAATCCACTTTCGATTTATTAACCATTTATGGATCTCAGCGCTGTGGGTTCAAATTCATGGGTTCACAAAAAGTTTAAGGGCATTGTTAAGGTCTGCAGCTTCACAGAAAAAGATTTTTTTCAATTCGCACTAATTTGATACTACATACCAACTACTTTTTCAATCGTCACGTCAAGTAGGTCCCAGTGTTCCAAGTTTGGTTTAGCACTTTCGGGATGTTTTAGCAATGTCATTACACGTTTAGAGTTACGAGGCCACCAACACTTGTCGCGGTCCTGCTCTTTTATCAGCCACGCACAAGGCACTTCGCTGACATCGTTATTTTCGTCTAGAAAACGCACCACCGCGTACATTTTTAATTTGATATTTGTCTCTACGTCTACGTCTGCGCTGCGCAGTGCACGTCCGATACGTTCAAAGATCGACAATGGATTAGTTCCCAACTGCCCATTTCGTACTCGGCCAACAAAAAGAAAGAAGTGGTGGAATTTTCTCCTCTGGAGAACAAAAACATCCCCACTTGATGTTATTGCGTATTACTCCCCTCCGACGGAAAGTGGATCCTTTGTGGATGAAGAGTGGATTCATCACGGACAATTTCTAGAGATTAAAAAGGTCCAAGTTTCTGTGTTATATTATGGGTCATAAAGTTTGAACCTAAGCACTGAGAGCGTCTAGTACCTGCCTTTGTTTGTAACGCCTCCGTCTTATTTGACAAATTCAAGCGCAGATCCGATACTTCGATAACACAACATTTTTCCAAGGAGTTCGTCAAAGGCACTGTTTGCTTATTCGTTGGGAAATTTTACGATACCATATATATTAATATCTACTGTCAACAATATTCTCAGTCTATGTAGTTACTTCTAGGTAGATATCCTTCAGCGATGAATAGCTACATTAGACGGTGACGAGTATACGACCGTACGCGTGAAAGCGAGCGTGTCCCTGCTGTTGATAATATGGCAAATTTTTCTATTTGTTTAATGAAAAAGGTTATTTGTCACACGCGTCACACAATAGCTATTTTACAATTACAACGTGTTTTTATTAAAGAATGGCACACGACAACACAAGCAGTTGCCATAGTAACGGCTGCAAAATTTTCTGCAAACTGCTAAAAAATCAGGCAAGAAAACGAATGCCGTTCAAAAAATTGGCTTGTTTATGGTTATTGACAAGGCTGGGCAAAATAGTCACCCAAACTATTTTAAATAGAAATAGAAATAGAAATATACGAAAAAAAACTATTTTTAATAGAAAATAGAAATAGTTTCTAGATTCACTATTTCAAATAGAAAATAGAAAATAGTATTTTCAAAATAGTTTTAAAATAGAAAATAGTTTCATTTTTTCTGAAGTAAATTCTTTAAAAAGATCATTCGATTCATTTAAATGAAGAAACTTAAAGCCACCTACGGAAGTTTTAATAAACAATACCAAAATGAATATCGGTAAAAATTAATATTGGAAACTGTTTCAAGAAATCGCTTCTAATTTCTTGACATCTTAATTATTAATATCAGAACCAACATGGCGGCATGCATTTTTATAATTAAGTTGCATATTATTTAATTCAATATAAAGAATTCGAAAAAAGCTTTTCAAGATCAATTCTTTTATAATTTTCCTGCGAATGCATAAACACTGGCTGAACCAAAAGACACAAAACGAGAGGACGGCTGCGAGCCGTTCAAATTCTGTCATCTATGCCACCCATGTCTCGCAATCTGTACCGGTGTGTCCCGAGTCCCTCTGTTACAGCTCAGCTACTATCGACGCACACTGATACATCGTGACGGCGTGTGCCGTAGATATTCGGTCAATTAGGCACGTACCTTACGCTCAGAGCGAGACGCACTATATGGCCTGCTTTGTTTCCAATTTACTCGCGTCATTTCGATTTTAATCAATTATCGAGGTTTGTTTTAATTTGAAAATTGTAGAAACCCGCTGTTCAAAAGAATGTGTTTTTTGCCCTACACAAAACAACATTTCTGATAATAATTATCATCAATGCTCTTTGCATTTTATTGGACAAGGTATACCTACGGGTCAAGCTCTAATACTGTACCCTATATATCGCCAGATCTTTGATTATCTCTCGCTGGTACACCTAGCGCCGGTGAATCGTATCATTCCTAGATAGGGGAAAATGCGACGGAGGATTGGTTATGGTATGAGAGGGAATGAGATAGAACGTCCTAGGGACTGATACGATTCACCGGCGATGAGTGTACCTAATGATTGATATATCGTTTCGATTTGCGCCGTGAGTGTTTTGTTAAATACTCTTCAATACAAGCCGCAATTTTGGGCTGAAACATGGGATGAATCAAAAGATACAAAACCTCCGCGGCTTCAATAGTTCCACTCGTCGCCGCTCTCCTAGCACTGAAAAAAAGTTTATTTTATTCGGACAAAAAAAGTCGATCTCCATTCACAAATTTTAGAACAAAGAGGCGTTACTTCCCATACACTTGCAATGAAAAGTATTCTACATTACATAGACGGAAACTATCCGAGCATTGACCAGAGTGATTTTTGTTCTCGGCCTTACCTCGAACGTAAATCACTCTGGTCAATAATCGGCTAGTTTCCGTCCTTGTGACGTAATATACTGTTAATGAAAATCACATCTGCTCCTCCAATACATTTTTTCCCAATCTTTTTAATGTCCTGTGATGAGTTTGATTTTCAACAGGTTATTATGCTTACACCTATTACACTTGCGTTGATAATCTGATAGATAGAATCCTTTGAAATAGTAGATTGTCGCCGAGGGCGCCATTGCGCTTGAGTCTGGTACGTTATTTTGGAACTTTCGCTCCTCGAAGTGAAAACTGCTTGAGGGCGTAGCCCGAAAGCGCGGTTTTCACTACGCAGAAGCGAATAGTTTCACTTTTCGCCGTGCTAGAGCCGAGAAAACTCATTTACGAACAAACAATGTATGAAGACCGATAGTGCAAGGAAATAAAATTTTTATATACATTCATTCCTATAGCATTTCTAATTTAAAACGAATGGTTTTATTACACAAAAGATATATCTAGACTTTTTTTACCAATAATATTCTATAACTAGATGACTGGGTATACTCCAAGCGAACGAACGCGAAAGAACGCTAGTAAACTAAACAATAGTATATTACGTATCAAGGGCGCAAAGTACAGTTTTGCCGTCCGTGATACGTACGATACTTTTTATCATATCTGCACCAAACCGAAGTTTTTGCGCCCGTGAAAACGGGCGAAAAGTAGCTTTTCTCGCTCAAGGGAGGCAGAGTAGCTTTTTCCGCCCGTGGGTGGTAAAATAAAAAAACCCGCCTCCGAGGGCTTAGCCCGAGAAATGAGAGTTTTTTTATTTTATTACCTTAGGGCGGAAAAAGCTACTTTGCCACCCTAGAGCGCGAAATGTTACTTAGCGCCCACTTTTCAGGGCGCAAAACTTCGGTTTGTGTGCAGATATGACAAAAAATCAATACCATACGTTCTGTTAACCATTACGAAGTAACAGAAACTCAATTTTAGTAGGTACTCCCGGGATCGAAGCACTCGATTGCAAGCACGCACTGACTCAACTTCAGTTCTTTTGCACGATATTGGCCGATACCAATGGTGGCCCAGACCCGCAAGTTCTGTCACCTAAACTCAATGCCTGCTGTGTCATCTCCAGTTACTCCAATATACCGGTTAGGAACAAACACTACGCAAGGAGTGACGCGCGACGGCGGCCTCTAATACAACACCATCCCATAATAGATGGAATCCCTTCAAAACTAATTTACGAACAAGCAAAGTATGAAGACGGAAAGTGCAGGGAAATAAAATTTTTTCATTGCACGTGCATGGAAAGTAGCGCTTTTTTGTCCTAATTTGAAGATGGAATGCAACGTTTTTTTAATCCTCGGGCGAAAAATGTCGACTACATCCACGAATTAGAACAAAAAGGCGATACTTCCCAAGTGCATTCCGCAGGTGCACTTGCAATGAAAAGTATTGTAGGTTACATGGACCGAAACTAACCTGGCATTGACCAGAGTGATTTTTGTTCTCGGCTTCGCCTCGGCCTTACCTCGAACGTAAATCACTCTGGTCAATAATCGGCCAGTTTCCGACCTTGTGACGTAATATATTATTACGTACCTAGGACTGAGGCAAAAATAGCATTTTGCCGCCTTTGGGCTGAAATGACAATATTTCCGACTTCGGGCTGCTCTTTTTGCCCCATCCCGCGGTACGTAAAACGCTAATTTCACCTCAGGAGCAAGCTCCCTTGGTGCATAATATACTATTCATTGAAAGATTTTTCTAATTTTTTTTACCAGTACTTGAATATCAGTAAAATTCAATATACATCACTCGTAAATGAATGATACTGAAGCACTGATTCAAAGAAAAAGTGATCGAGAAAAGCTTTTCAAAAGAAAAAATTGCATCACGTTGAATGTAATTCAACGTCAATTGATTTGTAATTTTCCAGTGAATGCATAGATACGGGCTGAACCAAAAGATACAAAACAAGACGACGGCAGCGAGCCGTTCAAGCTCTGTCATCTATCCCTCTGACCCCCATGCCACCAAGTCTTGTACGCTGCAGATGTGTATCCCCCGCTCCCTCTGTCACAATGAAGCCACTACCGGCGCACACAGATACATCGTATCGGTGTGTGCCTTATATACTCGGTCAGTTACGCTTGTATGCTACGCACACAGCGAGACGCACTATACGATTACCTTCGCTGTCAGTGTACTCGCGTCCATTCGTTCCGATTTGCAATAAATTAACGCGGTTAATCTTAATTTAAAATTTACACCGAAATATACACACTGTTTACTGGTAAATTTATCAGACTATTTAT
>JABFPD010000075.1:4669-16787 GCA_022817545.1 Cremastobaeus sp. ZL-2020 | reverse complement strand
TATTCCCTATAGAGAAATGATTGGGAGTCTGCTTTATTTGGCAGGCTCGACGAGACCTGATATTTCCTTTCCAGTAAACTTGTTGAGTAGACACCGACTTAACCCGACAGAAACGGAATACAAAATGGTACAACGAGTGTTTCAGTATCTGAAGGCGACCGCTGGTGTTGGCTTAATATTTCAGGGTCGAAGGGAAGACATGTTGGCTTATTCGGATTCAAGCTTTGCAGACTGCTTGAACTCAAAGTCAACATGTGGTTATGTGATACGATTGTTCGGAGACACAATAGCGTGGAAAACAAATAAGCAAAATTATGTCGCACTATCCACATGCGAAGCTGAGTACATTGCAATGAGTCAAACTTGTCAGGAAATAATGTCAATAACACGCTCAATCAAACGACTGTTAGACAGAGATTTGTTACCAGTTGTTCTACACTGTGATAATAGAGCAGCTGGTGTATGCGCTAAATCTAATGGAAATAATAAATTGCGACACATGTCTGAAATTCATGCTGACTATGTAAAAGAATGTGTTAATTTAAAAAGAGTAGAGATTAAATGGGTTCCATCAAAGGAACAACTAGCAGATATCATGACCAAGCCTTTGCCTTTAGATGCTCACACCAGAATAAGGAACTCTATTTTGAATTATCATCTGTAAATTCTTTGATGTCAGAAACTTGAGTTTGTACAACTATCATTGAATCATTTCATCTCTAATATCTCATATTATTTTCAAATAACGACAGTGATTGAGTAAGCTCTATTGTTTATAGAAACTAAGAACTCGACGACTGTAAATACACCTTTAATTATAAAACAAACATGTCAGAGAAAATGAAACTATGTTTATCGACATTTACCTTATACAATTAAGTTCCTTTAGTTTTACGATAGCGAATCTCATTTTTTATGTTTCCCTATTTTAAATTCTCGACTGTACTAAATAATTAACAAACAAATGTTTTTTTAAGTTTTAACTGTATTACTATTGTAAAACGCAAGAGAGTATCAACCTCGGGAGGGAGTGTTAAGATTTGAATCTCGCGCTCTCGGTTGAGGCTCCCTCGCGTTAACTTGTGCGCGCATGCGCAACGTGTAGTCTGCTATCAGCGTGTTGCTCGTCGCAACGGCACGAGCACTTCTCTTTTTACTTTGATTTGGCGACTGTTTGGCGAGTGAAATAAAGACCCGTATTTTTCCTAAACTGTTGTCTATTTCCTTAAAACCTTAATAGGTTATGGAAACAGCACGGGCACTGCGAAATTAACAATCGAGACTCACGCCGGGAACTCGAAAACTGACAGTTTTTTTCTCGAAAACTGAAAACCGGTGAAAAATGCCATCGAGTGTTTTGTTCTGGCCGTTACCTGTTGAGTGTGAAGCAATTACACGAGTGAGTACAAAAGAATTTTTGACTGTTTGAGTTTTTCTGTTCCGATCCTTTTGTGTCTTGTCTCGACTTGTCTCACCCGTGGTTGTTGGCAGCTGAAAAAGCGTGTACGAAACCCGAGAAGTCAACTGCGTGCCGCATTGCGTGTTAATACCGGTTGTAAAGTTCTTAGTTATAAATTAGGTGGAAAAAGAAAAAGCCGGATTTGCGGATAATAGTAAGTTTTGAATACGAGCGTTTCGAGTGTTATTTTGTTTTGGTTTCGTTTTGTTTTTAGTGCTGGGATACAAAATGCGACCTTCATTTTTTTTTCTTAAACGGTTTTCATTGTTTGATTGTTTTCATAAAAGAAATTGAAATAAACACTAGTTAAACTAAAAGAAAGAGAAAAGTTTTGTGTGCACGCAGTAGAAAAATAGGACTCGGGAGATAAACAAAGCAATAGCGGGGGACATGTCGGGATCGTTTACGGTAAAATGTGTTGATGACAAGAAAATAAACGACAGTAATTTCGGGAATTGATCGGAAATAGAGAATTAAAAGAATACGAGTGGTCAATTAAACAATGGCGTTTATCTGATTGAGTTTATTAATTATTTGGTGGATTAATTTGTGAATCTTTGTTTTTGTTCTGTTTCGGTGTTGTTTTGTTTTCGAGCTGTTCATGGAAATAAGTGAGTGATTCGTTCCTCTTTATGAAAAGACAGTTGGAATTGTTTTTTTTGCCTGTTTGTTTTGAAGTGATTCGTATTAAAAATTTAAAAAATAAAAAAAAGTAATAATGATGACTGTAAAAGAATAATAATAAAAAGAAGGAAATAATAAATGACAAAATATTTAAAAAAAAGAGAGAAAAAAAAGGGGGGAAGAAAAAGAAAGATGTGGTTTCTTAGAACCTCCTTGAAACGATTTGCTGGAATAATATTTGATTTGTTCTAGTTTCTGTTACGAGTGTTTTTCGTCGAGTGTTATTGAGTCAAACATAAATAGTTTGAACTCAATATGAACCAAATTTTGGACTGTATTGCCCATAATGCTCCCAGCATTGCACAAGCGCTGAGAGAATCCCTGGAAGCTGTAACTGATCATAGGGAAGAGATCCTTCACAGTATCTCCGTATCAGGGACGATTCTAACTATTGGGTTAAAAACTGGAGCTAGTATAATATTGAGTGCGTACATTTTTTGTTCTCTCTTCTTTGTTGACCGTCTTGACATTTCATTTTTTATGACAGTTGAAAGTTTTCTTGGTTTAAAGTGAGGTTACGAGTTTGTGAAATTTTAAAGCGCTATACAAATTTATTTAATCCAAACGTTTGGTAACACAACTTTCATTGCTACAAATTAGTCAGCATGTTTGAGTGTTTTTAATTGAGAGAGTTCAAAGTACTTTGATTATGACAGTTAGATGAGCGTTGTTGAGTGACATGAGAGAGTTGAAATGACCGTTTTATCTTAGAGATTTGACTTGGATGACAGTTTGCTTTTCCAAAATAATAAAAAAAAAATCTAGCTTTGAGAAACTGTGTTCGTTTCAATACAAAGCATGCACCTAGAGTCTGTGAGAAACGTACTGTAGTTCGTACCTTGATCACTGGCTTTTGTTTTGAGCAACCATAGCTTGTGTTCGGCTAGTGTTGATCAAAACGACTCTGTCCTCACATGAACCAATGAAAATGTCAAGATGAAGCTTGGTTATCTGACTCTATTATTAATTAGAGTTTACTATGACAGTGCGACAATGGAATAAAGACTGGGAAGCTGAGTGGGACAAAATGGAGAGTGCCCTGGACAGTTTGGCTACTCAACCAAACTCAGGCGTTGCACGACAGAAAACAAGCATTGAACAACGAATGCCGGACGACAGTAGCAACACACCAGACGACAGTAATAATGAAGCAAACGACGGTAACCCAGTTGAAAGCGACGGGGAGGCACAATTTGATGGCCCAATAGAGGGCGACGATGGGGAAAGAGTCGCACAGCCTGCACGACCAAATTGTTTGGGTCAGAAGTCAGCCAGTGCACCTGACTTAAACGCCGATGCAGGTAATTTTCCTTTCGAGCGTAAATAATGACTGTTTTCAACTTTTCGGTTTTCAACTTTCGACCTTTTTAAATAAAAAAATATTTAATAAATAAAAATAAAAAACTTTGATTTTCAACGATCGACTTTTAAATGCTCGACATGTTCATTTGTTTATTCCTTTTTCTTTCTGGCAACAGAAAAATTTGTAACCAGAAGAAACACGAGTGTAACTGATCAACGACAGGTTCAAAAGAATGTCCAAGACGACGGTTTGCAGGAGTGGAACCACAAGGAGCTGACAAAGACAATAGGCACACTAATGGATATTACACTTGACACTCAGAAACAAATCGCGAATTTGTATCGTTTACACCAGGTAGATAAATCGAGAAACACTTGTAAAGAGCCGACAAAAGTTATTTCAAACAAAACTGAGCCAGCAACTGGAAGCATTGTTGAGCCAGAGATAGAAAATATCACTCTTAAGAGTAATACTCATATTGCTAACGAAAAGTCAACTCAAGATTCTATTGGCTCAGACAAGGAAAAACCCAGTTCTTTAAATCAAGTACAAGCTAACGACAGTTCGACCTTTGTTAAACAATTGAGCGAAAAAATTAAGATTGAATTTTTCAGTAAAGATAACGCGAGACGTGACTATAAATTAGAGTCTAAAACTAAATTCGAACATTTCTTCGAGTTTTTCAAGTCTGAGCTAATAACAAATGATCTCTTACATATTATCGACAAAAGCCAAGCTAATCCAATTAATGTTGACAAGACCGTTTTAGCGAAACAGGGTTTTAAAGTTAGGGACATTTTAATTAATAGGATAGACAAGACATATCATTCGCGAATTTTGCATATTCAGGACCCTGTTGAAATGCTTAATAGTTTGAAAGATTTAAAGAGATGTGAGAATAATTATACGAGCGTAGCAATCAGAAAGCAACTCTATTCACTTCAATACACTCCGAACCGGGAAACAGCAGCCCAATTCTTGGACCGCTTTGAAGAAGTCGTAAGAACGTATGATAACATTCCAGACAGAAATAGTTTATCAGACGAGGAGAAAAGAGATGCTTTCTTCAATGCGATTTGTACTCATGTACCATCAGTCAACTCAGTAGAGTTTATGACTAAAAATCAGACAGGTAATAGTCTAAAATTTAACGATCTTAAAAATTTTATAATACAGGAAGAGGCAAACAAAAGGTTAACGACTGGCACCCCTAAACCAACTACGATGCCTTCAGCCTCATTGGCTAAAGGACATCAAAACGAGCGTTGTTACGACTGTGGTGACTGGGGTCACATGAAAAACGAGTGTAGAAACAAAGGAAAGAAGAAATGTTACGAGTGTCAGCTGTTCACAGATGAACATATTGCCTCCACTTGCCCTATGCGCAAGGTTAAACAACTTAGAGAAAATTTCAGCAAACACTATAATCGTTCATACAAAGGTAATAAGTCTTTTAACAATTATAACAGGAGTAAAAACAATTTCGAGTCAAATAATCAGTTTTTAAATTCAAATAACAAAAAACAGTTTAAAGCTTTTAATAAAAGGGGTGGCTCTAAAGGCGGTTATCGTGGTCGGTATTATAGTAATCCAAAGTTTGTTAATAAACAAAAATCTGACAACAAAGAAACAAGTAATAAAATCTCGAAACCTAACACAAGAAACAAACATAACAAAACGATCACTGGGACATCTGAAAAGCCCCAAGTTAACTTTGTGAACAACGTAGACATGCTGGGTAAGTCTTTTTCAAATAAATCTAATGGCAAAGCTTTCTCTTGTAAACATCTAGGTAGGAATATAGGTCCTTGTAACAGTGAAGATTTAGCAAGAAACAGATTTATAACATTGTTTGTTCAGTGGACTGTATTTAATAAATGAAAAACTTCTTGTAATGATGA
Organism: Cremastobaeus sp. ZL-2020; assembly: GCA_022817545.1. NCBI lineage: Eukaryota > Metazoa > Arthropoda > Insecta > Hymenoptera > Scelionidae > Cremastobaeus > Cremastobaeus sp. ZL-2020. The sequence goes on along the minus strand of JABFPD010000075.1, from coordinate 11,440 downwards.
AACTGGATTTATTGTCCTTTTACAATGCAAAAATGTGGTATACGACATTAGCTCAAAGAGTCGCATACCGGAACTTAACTGCCCCGTCGCAAGTAGCATTCAGTAACATAGGGTGGCGCTGAGGCAATCAAACAGATGGCGTAAACATAATAACGCGCGAATTTTAAATCAAAAAGTACATTCTTATAATTAAAATCTTAGAACATTCCGCCGCCCTTGAAAGACTTTCTTTCAAAAATAAACATTAATTCTCTATTAATACACTTTCAGGAGTATGAACGGAACAATTATAGAAAGTTAGCCGTTGGAAGAGTTTTCATTAAAATCTATTGGGAGTATACAAACTTTGGTTAATGCGCGGGTGCAGATATTTTTTTCCGTTTTTATAGTTACAGTGCGCACAATTCCATCTGCTCCAGGATGAACAGTCAAAATTCGACCCAAACGCCAATTCATGGGAGCTACATTCTCATCTTTTACAACAACGATCATTCCCACTTTTACAGAATCTTTTTGCGCAAGCCACTTACCGCGCGGTTGCAATTGTGACAAGTATTCCTTTGACCACCTGTCCCAGAATCCTTGTCTCATTTGCTCTAACAATTCATACCTTTTCAACCTATTACTTGCGATGTTTACAACATTTCTCTGTGGAATAGCTGTGAGTGGCCTGCCTATTATAAAATGTCCGGGGGTCAAAACCTCATAATCCGACGAATCAGTCGATAAAGCAGTAAGGGGACGAGAATTTAAACAGGCTTCAACCTGAGCAATCAAAGTACTAAACTCTTCAAAGGTCAACAACGCAGAGCCTAAGACGCGCCTGAGGTGATATTTAGCAGATTTAACTGCCGCCTCCCAAAGCCCACCCATATGAGGAGCTGCTGGTGGATTGAATACCCATTTTATCGACTCATTCGAGAGTGCATCGTGGATCTCAATTTCATGCGCAGTTATAAATGCATACAATTCTCGAAGCGAATTATGGGCTCCGACAAAATTCGTTCCTCTGTCTGAATATAAACAACTACATTTACCCCTTCTGGCAATAAATCTCTTTAAAGCGTTCATAAAAGCTTCTGTGGATAAATCGGAGACAAGTTCCAAGTGTGTAGCCTTCGTCGCGAAACAAACAAAGATACACAAGTACGCTTTACTTGTTTTATTTCGACTCAACTTGATAGAAAAAGGGCCCGCAAAATCAACGCCTGTGTGATCAAAAACTGGAGAAGGTTGGACCCGAGGCCCAGGCAAATTTCCCATTATGTACTCGGTAGTACGAGGATGAGCTCTGAAACATTTCACGCACTTATGAATGACCTTTTTCACAGTGCTTTTACCAGATATAGGCCAATATTTTGTGCGTACTGCACACAATGTCGCTTGAATACCAGCATGAAGATTCCTCACATGTGTGTCCTCAATTATAAGTCGTGTGAGATGATTGTTGCTTGCCAGTAAAATTGGATGTTTGTGGGAATAATCCAATAGCGACTCTTGTAAACGCCCACCCACTCGTACTAAACCAAATTCGTCAATAAATGGAGCAAGACATGCCAATCTGCTGCTATGAGGCAATGATTTTTTCTGAAGCGCGATTAAATCATTACCAAATTCTTTCTTCTGGGATAATTTTATAAAAATATTCAGGCTGTAGTTTAATTCGTCAACTGTTATAGGACCTGTTCTCTTATTTTCCTTGTTTCTCGCATTATAAATAAACCGAAACATCCATGCGGCGATTCGATTCAATTTTGTCAATGATGAAACTCTGCTTATCAAGTCGAGTTCTTGATGATCCACAGTGCACAAATTAATAACTGCTGTCTTTCTCACCTCGGAGAGTTCTTCATCAGGTGCTGAATCTTCAGAAACTAAGTCGTAGTCTTCTTGCAAGAAATCAGGCCCATTCCACCATATGTGAATGCTGGGTAACAGGTCCGGACTAACCCCTCTTGATAGAACATCAGCTGGATTTTGCTTAGAACGTACATGGTGCCAGGAAGCCATACTAGTCAATTCCTGAATTTTTGCCACCCTGTTGGCAACAAATGTGGTCCATCTTGATGGCTGCCCAGATATGTATGCTAATGCTACCTTTGAGTCGGACCACAGGTGAATTGCTTGAATTGGAATCGACAGCGCATTGTTCACTTCTCTGCATAACCTTGCCAACTCCAAACATGCGCATAACTCTAATCGAGGCAGTGAAGTACTCTTTAATGGAGTCACGCGCGATTTCGAACATAACAGGGTAACTTGATAAATTGGCTCGCCTTCGGACTTACTCCTCAGATAAATGCAAGCACCATAAGCATCTTGTGAGGCGTCGCAAAATCCGTGCATCTCCACTTGAGATGCGTCTTGACGAATGGCATGCCGGCTAATTTTGAGATGATTTATTTTGTCAATATGTCGCCACCATTGCGTCCATTTCAAATGAACCTCTGCAGGAACCACTTCATCCCAATTAATTTTCAATTGCCATAATTTTTGGATTATCATTTTTGCAACAATCACAGTAGGATCTAGCAGACCAAGGGGGTCAAAAATCTGAGCGGTAGCCGATAAAATTTGTCTTTTTGTTATGTTCCTTAAGGTGTCTTTTGTGTTTACTTCATATCGTAAGTTATCCTCCTGTGGATTCCAAAATAATCCAAGCACCTTGGTGCCTTGACCGATGGATACCGATGACTCATTCAATTCCGTAGACGGCAACAACAAGGCAGAATTGCTCTGCCATTTTCTCAGCTCAAACTGGGCTCCTTGTAGCACCTGAATGACGTCTTTCTTGATGCTAACTGCTTCATCCATGGTTTGGCTTCCAGTCAAGAGGTCATCAACGTAAAAATCACTAGTTATGATGTCGAACGCTCTCGGGAATTGTGATTTGGCATCCTCAGCAGCTTGGTTTAACGCTTGAATAGCCAGGAACGATGAGCTCGCTTCACCATAGGTGACGGTTCTCAATTCGTAGACGTCTATTTGTTCTTCTGGATCCCACCGCCACAAAATTCTCTGCATTCTGCACTGTTCTTTCTTCACTAGGACTTGCCGATACATTTTAGTGATATCTGCAGACATAGCATATGCATGCTGTCGAAAACGCACGACAATGTGAAATAAATCCTGTTGCAATGTCGGACCTGTGCATAGCACATCGTTTAGTGAGACTCCAGTATCAGTCTTGCAGGATGCATCGTATACTATGCGTACTTTTGTTGTAGAACTATCAGGTTTCAGCACAGGATGATGCGGCAGGTAATAAATGGGATATCTTGATTGGGTTTCATGATTAGCATCCTGTTCTTCTACAATTTTCTCCATGTGCTTTAATTCTATGTATTCCTTCATAAAATTGTGGTATTGCTCCTTGAGATCTGCATTTCTCTCTAGTTTTCTCTCAATGGCACACAATCTTCTTTCTGCAGCTTGCTTTGAATCTCCTAATTCCTTGAAATTACTCTTGACCGGCAATTCTACTGTAAATCTACCTGTGTCATCTCTGGAATGAGTTTGCTGAAAATGTGAAATGCAGTGTTGCTCTTCTTCATTATAGTAACGCTTGACTGGGATTTCTTCCAATGTCCAGAATTTTTCTAATTGATCCTGCAAGGAATTGTTTTGGACGAAATGACACTGGACTGATCGTGGATTCCTACCACCTTGCGTAATTTGACCTGCAATAATCCAGCCCAAACTAGTGTTTTGCAAAATGGGCTCCATCCTTCCAAGCTTAATTTTACCTACTTGCAGTAATTCCCAAAATATTGTAGTACCCAACAACACATCTACGGGTCTGACTTCGTGGAAGTGAGGGTCCGCCAATTCAATATTGGCTGGAATTTTAAACTGATGAACACAAACTTCTGCATTGGGTAGAGATCCTGTAATTTGATTCATTACCAAAAAAGACAAATTGCTCTTGAAACTGCTTATCCGAGATTTTATGTTTGTTGCAACCTTACTCAAAGCGGTCGTTTCAGTTTTGACAATACCTGATATTTTAATGTTTGACTTTTGTTGTGTGAGATTGAGATGCTCGCATAATTGTTTAGTAATCAAATTCGGCATGGATCCCGGGTCCAACAAAGCCCTGCACTCGTGAAACCTACCGTCGCTGCCCTCAATTAAGATTGTCGCAGTTGCTAACAAACTATTCGTATCTTGACTAGACGCGTGACACATCAATTCTACCTCACTTGGAACCTGCTCGTTGACGACTGCGAAATTTACGAACTTATTACCCTCTACTTGCTGATCTTTATCATTATTTTTCCGGTCAAAATGAAGTAGTGAATTGTGTCGAAGCCCACACTGTCTACACGATCCTGCCCTACAATCTCGCCCATGAAATCCTTTTAAACAATTGAAACATAATTTAAATTCTTTTACCTTTTTGAACCTATCCTCTGGTGTTAGCACACGAAACTCTGAACAATCAAATATCTTATGTTTTTGCTTACACAAGGGACACTCCGATGACTCGACGACCACAAAGGATTTAGCCTGTGAATTGTTCTTTAGCCCTTGACTTTTATTAGGTCCTGACTCGGTTTTGCTAACCGCTAAAGCCTTTGTTTGCTGAAGAGCTTCTAAAAATGAACAACGCGTTTTCATAAAATCAATAAATTCTGCAAAAGTTGGTAACTCTGTTTTGTTCGCTCTTTCTGATTCCCATTCACGTTTAGTTACATTATCCAATTTCGGAATCAAGATCTGAATTATCAAAGTATCCCAGTGCTCGGTCGGTTGTTGTAATCTATTTAATGTTTTGATGTGTTGTTGTACAGTATCATACAACTTACGCAATTCACTAGAAGACTCTTTCTGAATATGTGGAATATTAAGAATTGCTTGAACGTGATACTGTACAATAGCTCTTTTATTATTGAACCTTTCCTTGATCAAATCCCAAGCGATTTGATAATTTTCTGCTGTAAGTTCAATGGCTTGAATTAAGGTAGCTGCTTTATCAGTTAATGCTGTGCGCAAATAATGCAGTTTTTGAACCGGCGGCAATGCTTGGTTCTGATCAATGAGAGATTCAAAAATGTCCCTAAATGGCAGCCAAGCTTCCCAAGTGCCATCGAAATTTGGTATCTGAATGGTTGGCAACCTGGTCATAGCTTGTGGTACTTGGTTCACTTGAATTTGTTGATTTACGGCAGCTTCGACTATCTCGGGCGCTATTCGTGCGTTTTCTTCTCGTCTTGATTGTTCTAACATATGAGTTGCTAAAGTTTTTAACGCGTGAAATTCATCTTCGAATTGCTCCCGTTCAATTCCATAATCGTCTGTTTCACTATCTATGCCCTCTATTTCTGACTGTACTGTGTCAAAACTATTCCATATTTCCTGTAAAGTTTCAATACGTGATGGAATTTCGAGTAACTTGCTTCCATCTTTTGAACATTTATTTAAAAATGAACCAAATCTTGTAAGTTTACTTTTGATAACGCCTCTTTGCTTAACTAAACTCTTTAAATCAGACATTTTCACTTTCTAATTTAATTATTTGAAATTATCACAAAGAAATAATAGTATCTTGCAATCATTTAAAAAGTACTATTCGAAAAAGAAGAGAAACCAACTCAAAATAATTCAATGCAAATTTCACAATGATACCAGTTAATAAGCAAGATTGAAGTATGAACAACTATATGTACTCAAAAATGTCACTTAACCTAAAACGCGCTTACTGGCTACAGTACCACACTTCGACATATTACTAACGCATCTCCAATTACATAACCTGTATTGCTACGCTGTTCAATATTCTGTACGATTAGCACTGCTCGCACGTCGTTGCCTGATGACAGCACTTCTGGAGGTTGTCGGCTGCGCTGTCCTCTTCGTGCTCGTCTGCGTTGACGCCTGGACCCCCTTGACGTCGAGTTTGTTTCATGGAAGTACAATGATTCAGAGAAAGCGCGCACTACTCCTGCTTACAACTGTAGCACGCTGCGTTACTGCTGGCAGGACGTTGCTGATCACATCAATGCTGACGCACCCGCCGGCGTTGGCCGCGCCAATGCTGACACGCTGCTGTTGATCGCGCTAATGCTAGCACGCTCTCTGCTGCTTGCGCCAATGCTGGCTCGCTGTGCCGACTGCGTCAATGCTGGCACGCTGGTGTTGATCGCGCCAATACTGGCACGCTGCTGCTGACCGCGCTAATGCTAGCACGCCGGTGGTGTTTGCGCCAATGCTGGTACGCTGATGTTGATCGCGCCAATGCTGACAAGCTGCTGCTGACCGCGCTAATGCTAGCACGCCGGTGGTGTTTGCGCCAATGGATGAGCCAAGTTCTGCGAACGCTGGCGCGTATCTCTTAATGTTGTTGACGGGCTCTGTTGCACACGCTGAGGCCTTGGTTACTACCTTGATTGCTGCTTTGAATGCGATGAGTCGCGTTCCGCGACTGCGAAAATACCATAAACCCGTTGAGTGCACCCTGCAGTTGCTACAGATCGCCTTCTTTGCCCACTTTTATTTCGATGAACTAGCTTGTTCACGTTTCTGATGTCCTTCGTCGCATCGATGCCGAATGCGACAAAACAAGATGGCGTCTGCTGACTCTGTATATCTTTTTACAGTGAAACGTTGCTTTTTACTCGGTATTTTGCTCGATGGACCAAAATGTTTGTTCAGTGGACTGTATTTAATAAATGAAAAACTTCTTGTAATGATGAAACTGGATTTATTGTCCTTTTACAATGCAAAAATGTGGTATACGACATTAGCTCAAAGAGTCGCATACCGGAACTT